>CABFOW010000468.1:175620-230988 GCA_902141385.1 Timema californicum | reverse complement strand
CCCCCCCCCCCTATCACCCTCTCCCACTGATGAGCCCGGGCGATATTAGAGCCTCAATATTTCCATCACACCCTATTGTGAGGATGACTCCTTAGACTGTGTAACCAACGGTGTTGGTCACCTTCCAATAACCTCCCGGTACCGAATTGATTAATGACACCGGTCGAAAACTATTGTTGGTAGCCACATGGTTATGAGACGGACTGTACCACCGAGCCTCGGCCGTGGACATGGTTGTCAAGATGTGAATCCACCCCCACCTTTCCTCCTCTTGAGACTACTCGGTTCAAATTCCGGTGGGACTAGCGATCATAAGAATCTTCTTGTTTTTCAAAAGTTATCCAACTACGCGTGTAGTCCTATACACATATTATAACCTTCTCACGTTAAGGCTGTGTCAACCAATTTTGAGATTTATTGAATTTGTATTGTGTGTGAGAAGGGAAGGTAGAGAGGAGTGAAAAAATACTTTACCCTGAAGGAAAGCAAACCATAACAAAATATTATTGCTAAGCTTTCACAATATTTTCCATTATTGAATTAAAAACAACAACATGGATTCAGCCATGGCCGTCCTAAATTACAGCCCAGAGTGTTAAATGTGGCAACGCCGCTTGTAGTGACGTCATGGGGCCTGCGATCTGTTGGTTCTTACAAAGAATTGTGTGAATATTTACAGTTTTATTCATTTCAAAACTGATGAGTCCATATGAACGATACTGACAGTTAATTCAAACATGTTTTAAGTATATCACTAAAAAAATACTTCAAAGGTTGAAAATACAACAATTAAACATGTAAATAATAGTTTTAAAATAAATTGGCTCGGTAAGAATTATTTACCGTTCCCAAATATGATTAGAATATTATAATGAAACTTACAATAGGTCACTGGCTCGAGGTCTAGGTTTGTTACACCAATCCAAAGGTCCCAGATTCAATTCTTATGTTTAGATGAAGCTCTTTAGATAATATATTAATAACATTAAGAGTATTATTTATGTAATTGCTTTGAACACTTACCAGCCTTAAAATATATAATTTTGAAACATTAGGTATTTTTTTAAAGTGTTTTTTTTTCAAACAAAAATTTTCACTATAAAATTTATCATTGATAACTTTATGTAGTTAATAAAAAATATATTTCCAAGTATTGACAAAACCAAAGAGAATAGTTCATGCAAGGAATGACCGCAGAGACAGTTGTTGAAAATTCTCTAATTCTGGATTCTTACAAATGTATGTATAGGCTAAACACAGGAAAAGTTTTTTTATCACCACGTATTACTACCCATTTGGACTATACACTTATGTAGGAGCCTAATAATTAAGCTAACGATTTTAGGAATGAGGTATATTTATAGGAAGTTTACCCGCATTTGTGTGGAGGAAGAGTGGGAAACAGTTTTGGAAAATTTACATTCAGTACACCCGACCGAGATTTGAACCTCAATCTCCCCATCATCTGCGGTCTAATCTACTGCTAGAGTAGCTTCTTAGACCATGTGGCCACCGAAGTGGATGCACAGGAAAAGTTGCTTCTGATTTTTGAGCTGAAAAAACTTATTTTCAAACTTCTTTAAAAATTAAAACTTTACTATTGTATTTCCTAAACTCCAATTCTCAAACAATTGTTGATGGACTTGTTAGTCCCCCTCTGGTAGGATCATTGAAATAGTTATCACCTGTATCATGCCCAACTAAAATATCAATGCTACAAATGCATTCCAAACTAACAGATAATTTGAGGTAAGCATGGCCACAAATGTACAAAACTGAGGATTCTGGAATCATGTCGGTTGTTAGTTTCTTATCAATAATCATATACACACAATGTTAATCTATTGTATGTTTTGCTATAATTATGACCCTAAACATAATGCGTTAGAAGCATTAACCACGCAAACTGTTCAAATCAAGTAAATTACACGAGAAACAAACATCCCGGACAGTAAAACAAACTGAACTAAATCAGCAATACTGCACGTGGCTGTGTTGTTGACCGGCCTCAACGCAGTATTGCCAAATTTCCAAATTCCAGCCTGTTACTAAAGACGGCAGTGCATCAGCCCATAAGCGAGCTGTATCGACCAAGAAGCCACCGTCTGTTGGAGAAGATAGTGTCAACATTTACGGATAAATAATGTAGTGTGGTTAGAACAACGAAACCTCCAGCCGTTAATCTCAGTTTTCTAGTCCAGAGCCGCTATCTAATTATACAAGAAGCTCCTCATTTTGTCCTCACAGTGATGAGCTGACCTCGATCCAGAATCACAACTTCGCAGAAAAATCTAGAACTGCCGGATATAGGTCATTGGACTTTTCAATCTGTAATCATAAACTCTGACCACTAGACCAAGGACGTGGTAAATATTCTACTGGAGAATATTAAAATACTTGTTGAAGTTACGCTAATTAGTTTGGGCTGGAAAGGATTGCTAGTTTAAGAACAGTATTTTTGTAGTTTTTCTAACAAAAAATTTTTTTTTTTGTTCAAAATAAATTAAATAGTCCTCCAGTATGTAAGTTTAATTAAATTTTAAACACATGATAATCTCAACATTTCTGCAATATCTGTCATGAGTGTCGTGGAATTTTAACAAAACTTTTGTTTTCATTAAAAAGTTTATCATCTAATGCTGCTATTCTTATGAGTAGAGCCAGAATTTTTACATATGTAACTACATTTTTTAATTCTGCCAGTCAGGGATGTGAAAAGCAAAATGTCAGCCAATTAAGTTGCTTGGGACTCTATTTTAATTTTACATTTTTACTGAATTCTACATATTCTGCGTGATTTTTATCGTTGTATTATTTTTATGTCTTTCTTGAGGAACATAAGTTACAAATATGTGTACTAATTTTTAAGAGACATGTGCTTTCATAAAGGAATGTATATAATGAAGGGATGGCCGTGAGCAAATTCCAAGTCAGGTTTATCGGTTCGTTATAAAGGATTAAATTTGCCATCACGTAACTTCGTGTATGTATTTTATCGTGTTTTTAAAGGGAGAGAATGCGGTTTTTCCAGAAAGTAGCCTCAGCATTACGTTTCTCGTGAGGTGTGTCAGTTTGTAAACACAAGTCGGCGAGTTCTTGGATGGATTAGCTCACTTTCTCGTTATTGTTTGATCGGGAGAAGAAACGGATATGAAGCGGCAAGGCGAAAAACAAATTATGAACACGGAACCCAAAATCGATCAAGACAATGCAATTTGAAGTCTCTTACAATATTACGGAGCGTAGAACGGTCTTTCTGTCACACCACTACCTAAAAATTTCCTAGTCTAAGGATTTCCTAAAAACTTCAGAGTGGCGTTGACAAAGAAATTAAAAAAGCTACATTGAAAAAGAACCACTAACTAAAAATTTCCTAGTCTAAAGATTTCCTGCCACACCGGCAACAGTGGAGGTTTCATTAAAAGTTTTTTGTATGTGTATGACTTCTACAAATCAGTTATATAATGCCATCTATTTGAAGTTTTTAATTAATGAAAAATGTATACGGTAGTAAAAACAAACTAGTAATGCAATACAATTCGTTTAAAAAAAAAGTAATTACACGTGTGTATATTTATAAAAGTGATTTTTCCAATATTTCCTTCAGAAATTTGCAAACATGAGATTAAATTTAGTTTCAATAATATATGTATGTATCAACAACGTGGAAAAGGTTTATTCACTGCTACATATTTTTACTCTATTACACATTTTACTATATATTTGAACTGATTTAGCTACTGTTAATGAAGAAGTCCTAAGAAGAGTAGGTGAGAAGAGAACTATTTTGGATTTGATTCTTCGGCGCAAAACAAAATGAATCGGTGACATCCTTAGGAGTAAATATATTCTGTACGACGTCATAGAAGGAACGAATGAGGGAAAGAGGACCTTAGGATGAAGGAGGATTCAAATATTGGATTACTTGAGGGAAAGAAGAAAATTCTGGGAGCTGGAGTAGAAGGCAGAGGGCAGGGTGCATTGGTGGTCTGAGTTCACTGACAAAAGGGGTGGGCCTGTCGTAAGACACAACACCTAATAAAAGTTTATGAACAGTAGAGTACATATTTCCTAGTTTAATACCATATAAAATCCGGCTCTACTCATGAGTCATGACGGATATTCAATTATGGTTCAGATTAGGGTGCAGGCAAACTGATTGACGCGGGAGGAGAAAGTGCTAGACAAGTGATCGACATGCAGCTGCTACGTAGACTAAGTGGCCGACACGAGTAGGATCATGTATCAAACAGCCAACTATTACCATTTGTAGAAAATGTAACTGAACCTAATTACTGAAGCCAGATTTGATTTATTTTGGGCAAAACAAGTTTTTTTTGTTATAATAACCTCAAAAATTATTGACCTTAGTTCGCGTCTCTTTCCACTACAACTAAAGTTTCAATAAATACGTCATAATTGTCAATATACAGTTTACAATTTCATAGGAAAAGCCTTAATTAACCGCTAGAAAAGTTACTAGATCTATTCTCACGTAGTCATACAATATGCAAATATCACTTTATATATATTACTATTAATAATTATAAAATAACACTATCACATAATCAAATGAACGTATCTATGATCTAGTGGTCAGAATTTCCTGCTACATATACAGAAGCCCCGGGCTCGATCCCTGGCACTTCAAGACTTTCTATGAATCAGTATATCTGGAACGGAGTCAAACTAAGCCTCATGAGTACAAATGAGGAGTTACTTGAATAAATAAGTAGCAGCTCTGGTCTAGAAAACTGAGATTAACTCTGGGGAGGGGTTTTTCGTTGTGCTTTCCACATGATGACACCATATATATCTGAAGAAGTTGATACTATCTTCACCAACAGATGCTTGCCACTAGGTCAATGTGTCTTGATTGCGGGCTGACGCCTTGAAGTTTTTTCACTATAAAGTATTATAAAAATAGTCTACAAACATATTTGAGTTTCTTTTATAAAATTTTCTTCCTATATTAATTAGACTGAAGCAATGAAAATTTTGTAATGACTTAATTTTTACTTCACAAAGTATAGAATAGTCTTACACACAAAAAAAGCTAAATAAATCAAAAGAATAGGCCTTGATAACATGAAAAAACAACCATTTAAAAATACAATTTGGCAATCCCCTCGTTCGTTTGTTTTTCCTAGAAACATAAAAATCAAATCAACGTTCGTTCTCTTTCAAAACCAAAGCTTTGTTTGTTTTCAAGCAGTAAACAAAGCCAGAGTATACTTAGTTAATCCCGCCCAAAACAAACAAAATGGCGAAGTTTTTATCCCTCGCTCGCCACAAATCGAAACCACGGTGTGATTCTTGGCTCGAACGTCATAGACAAATCTATTTTTGAAAGCTTTAAAACGTATACTGTCTTTTATTATTACGCGTTTCCTCCCCGGATGTCTTTTATTAATTCCTATCGAGGTTCGATTGTTTTTATTTGTGTTTATTTTATCACTGCATCTCATTACCCATTCGGGTTATACCATAAATACTAATTACGCCAATGGGTTATGGATGAAGGAGGTTGAATTTAGAGAAGGTGCAACCGTATCTGCGTGTAAAGAAAGTGGAAAATATTTTAAGGGGAAAAAACTCTCAGTTCACGCTACCGACCCTACCGGGATCGAACCATGATCTCCCAGTCATCAGCAGTCTACTCTGTTGCTTGACTAGGGTCTTAGACCATAAGGCCAATGAAGCGAGTTTCATTTGTGGTTTTAAATTTAATTTGTTATTACTGATTTGGGACGAGGATTATAAAAAACGATAAAAAAAAATGAACGATTTCAATATTCGAATGGTTGTAAATAGGTCAGTAAGTACCGCATCGGCCATTTGGAAAATTACGCGTATTAACTTAAGCCCGGGTTCTACTGAAAGAGTTTTTGTTGTTGTTAGGTTTATAGACTTGTTCCTCTACCAATGTATTGTTCGTTTATTATCCTGGCTGTATTTGTTGGGGGGGGGCGGAATCAGCTTGATAGCGATGAATACAATGATAAATAAAAGCTCTCCAGTAAAATAATTACCACACGGCATTGTTTAATGTGCGTTGACCATTTCAAATTAATATTATTAATATTATTAGTTGTTCTGTCTCACGACAGGTCCATTCCTTTTGTCATTGAACTTAGACTCCCAATGCACCCTGTTCCTTAACTTCCCCTTCAGCTCACTCCCAGAATGTTTTTCTTTCCTTCATTATAATTTAAATAATTAGTGTTTTGAATGTAATAAATAAATAAAGAATGTATATAAATAAAATGGTCAGCATTTTTTTCTTACAGGTGAGTACTTCTTTTAAGCCCGATACACACGACACAATTTCTTGTATAAAATTTTGATCACATTGATTGCACAAGTTTTACTCAAAGGCTGTTCACACCACATTTACGAGTATAAATAATATTTGAACAAACCGATCACTTCTTTGCATTTTATATGGTTAAGAAATTATTATTATTATTATTATTATTATTATTATTATTATTAGCACCACGTCTTACTACCCGTTCGGGTTATAGGCAGTTAAGGAATCATTGAATGTATTTTACTATAAACATTTACCTAACCATCCTCGATTATTTTCTTTAGCTTCGCGTCTTAATACCTATTTGGGCTATATGTTTATATTACGCTATTAGTTTTAGGTATTAGGAAGGTTAATATCCAGAGGGAGTGTACCCAAATTTGCGTGGAGAGAGATTGAAAAACCATTTTCGGAAAAACCACTCCAGTACACCTGACATAGATGCAAACCTCCACCTCCTCGTCATTGGCAGTCTAGTCAGTCTACTGCTAGAGTAGCGCCTTAGATAACGCGGTCGTCAAATTGGGTATAATCATTAATTGATTATGACTAAAGAATTATTTTCAAATTATATAATATAATTTTCTTTTTGAACAGTCAAAAACTTCGGTATTTGGGGTTTGATCTATTAACGTTTTAATTTATTTTTGTAATGATCAAGTACTAGTATGTGTTTGTTAGTAATTATAGGCCTACAATTTTGTTTAAGGTGGGTATATAGGGAACATGGGTTAAGGCTATTTTTTGCAGTTTTTATATCAAAGCAACAACAATAAAAAGTACAATGAATCAAATATTGTTCCAGAAGAAGCATAGTTTAATTTTATTTACACGGTGACCTCAACTGATGTTGAATATATGTCATGAGCACAGCGTCATTAGATGAAAAAAAGTTTGAATAGAAATAAAAATTTGTGTTCAAACTTCCAGATGCTCATGACAAATATTCAACATCTGTTGAGTTTACCGTGTTGAGAAAATCAAACTAAACCGATCTACCATAGTTTTAATAATAATAACAACTTTGTGCGTCTGGGCCTCATCACTCGTAGTCCAGTTTGTGGAAAGATAGGCCAGCACTAATGTACCGTTGCTCAGGGGAGGACCGAATGTACTAATCGTACATCCTTTCCGTGGAGGCTCTTTCCATATTCCGATAAGATGAGGTGATGGAGATAGTGAGTATGAGGGTGTCGAACCAGTGGAAACACTTAAACCTAACTTAAGTCTAACTAACCAAAACCTGGTGACAGTTGGGATAATCCCTCTCTCGGGAAAAATACCCAAGGTACCAGCTGGGAATCGAACCAGTCAACCCTAGACTCATAGCCAAGTGCACTGACCACCACACCACGGGGCTGATTAACGGATCTACTGAAGTGATATTTTATTTTGATCAAACATTGTTTTTACTTTCTCCCGACACCTCGGAGGGAAGGTATTGTAATTGTCAAAATTATCTAACTCGAGATTTCGATAAATGTCGACGTTTCATGATCCCTGAAACCAAAAAGTTGATTTCGCAATGCCGTTCCTCTGTCTGTACCTCAGGCTAGAGCGGAAACCATTTTACTGATTGGGCTAAAACTTGGTATCTATGGTTTGCATAAGGTCCCCCCGAGAGATTTTTTGAATTAGATAGCTAACCCTAAATTTAAGGGTAGTTTACTGAAGGACGAAAAGAGAAAAAAAAAATAGATTTTCTCAAAATTCACTGTAGTGAGTTTGATAAAATTTTATATCTATACACTATTTATCATTTTAAACAAGATGGTAATTCTCATTTTCACATGAAAATGACTTTGAGGCTGCTTTACATAAGGGAAATTTTCCAATTTTCATAATTTTTCCGCAACTATTTGAGATACAAAATAACTTATCATTATAAAGTTGTAGTAATATTAAAGATAAAAATCTTTTATTTGAAATATATTTTTATAAAACCAATAGTTTCTGAGCTATAAGCAAATATATAGCTTATACTTTTTAATTCAGGTCTTTGAAAATGAATTTGATTCTTATGCTCTTTGGTGGACAAAAATGTTTCTCTTTTCTCAATTTTTCTGTAACAGTGTTTCTAGTTCCTAATGCTATGGATTAAGTAACGGTGTATATTATTTCATTTATGATCGTTGCTTTAGTGTTTCTACAACAATCACAACTATTACTAGTTTTTAGTAAATGTCTATTTTAAGGTAAGAGCGGGAGAATGTCTATGAGGTGCACAGTACCATTTATTGTTATATATATATATATATATATAAACAATCCAACCTCAGCGCATGCTTCCTCCCATTCTACCTTGTGTTTATAGAGACACCGTATAAAAAAATAAACATAAAAATTGATATGATATTGTTCTCAAATAATGTATCTCCCGTCGGTGATATTGTCTTGAATGTTGTTGGTCTTATCTTTGTAGTAGTCAGCGGCTGAATAGGGAAGAAACACCCTCACTCCCGTCTCCACTCAGTAATAGGTCCCACCACCGAATCGCGGCGGAGTTCAAGGGTGTTAATTTAGTTACGTCGATGTGAAAGAGAACAGAGATGGAGAGGAGTAAAAAATAGAAAGAGAGAGGCATGGGAGAGAGAGAGAGGCTGTGAAAACGAGGGCAAGTAATAGAAAAAAAGAGGTCGAGGGAATAAAAATAAAATACAAGTTATTTATGTCATTAAATTGTCTTGACGTAAAGAGCCTGGATATTTAATTAGAGTAAAAAAGAATCTTGATTAATTTTTCTTTTGTTAATTTAAATAATGATTTTGAAAAACAGGTTTCTAGAGTAATATAGATTTTTTTTTTGTAATATTGGTAACATTTATATAAGAATGGATCATTATTTAAAAGGGTTTTTGTTTTAATTATAAAGGGAGTGAAGAAATTTCCCAACATTTATATTTATATTTCGATACAAATTAATTGGGATTTTAAAATATTTATAGATTTAAAATTAATAAATAGATTTCCCAAACATTTCAATTTATTCTAAAATCACCCGCTCTGGGGGTATAATGGCTTAAGGCAGGGGTCAGTAACCTTTTTGATATCGTTTCAATTTAGAAAAAATATCGGGCAAATAATTTAAACTGTTTATCATATATTAATTATTTTTAATAATATTCATATTTATTTGGTAAGAAGTAATAATAAATGATACAATTAAATCTTCTTTGTTATTCTTGTATTCCTTTCTCCTTATTTGTGTTTTTTTAGATAAAATAAGGAGAAGAGAATAAAAGAATAACAAAGACAATTTAGTTCTATCATATATTAATTAGTTATTAGTATATTTTAATGAACACAATTATTTGTTTACTAAATTTCATGTGGGCCAGATAAAATCAGTCGGCGAGCCGGATTTGGCCCGTGGGCCCTAAGTTGTCTACCACATATATAAGGCGTTACTCTCGCAATAGACTTGAAACTGCAGATGTCGAGGAGCTCGGAGTTGGAATCCTGGTTGGGTGTACTGGGAGTGGCTTTTCCTAAATGGTTGTCCACTCAAATTAGGGTACTCTTTCTCTAAAATTAGCCTCCTTAATAACTAACACGTTAGAGTAATTAGTATATATGCTTACAACCCAAATGGGTAGTAAGTAAGACGTGGGGCGAAGAAAATAGATAAATTCTAAATAGTTTTCCCATTGAAGACTCAATAATCTCTTTTATTACCACGTATTACTTACATCCTGTCCAGGTACGATAATTAATATAGTGAGTTTGGGATGAGGAAGGATGCATTTTAGATGTAGTCAACCTGAATTTACGTGGAAGGAGAGTGGAAAAACCACTTAGAAAAAACCTTGATTAGATTCAACCAGGACTCGAACTCCGATCTACCCGAATTTAACAGGTCAGTCTAACACAAGAATGATACCTTAGACCTCTCGGCCACTGAAGTGGGTAATAGGGGTCAACTTAATCAACCTAAAAAATTATATACACCGTTCCCCGGTTATAATGCAGGTTGGTGGGGTAAGGCTATAACCGGTTACTCAATTATTTTCTAAACTAGTGGTGATTTAATACACTAAAAAAAACTTCTAATATTACACTCTTGAGCACGATAAACATAACGACCGCAAACACAAGCAGGTTACGGTGAAAATTATGATGAAAAAAATAAAGTTTAATATATTCTGTACCTATGTATAGTACAATACAAGGCCCAATTGCCGAAAATTCTTTTATTTTCACGTAAAACAATACACTAAAGTCACCATAAAAATGTTCAACAAATTTATTTAACAACTTATTTAAAAGGTTAGTAATTTTTGTTTATTTTTATTAGAGACTATTTTTTTGTAGATCATAATTTTTACCAAAAATAACTGCATAACCTTAACCATTCCAAGCCACAGGATTAAAAAATTATCCGTGGTATGCGGTGTATGTAGGTAAACGCCTTTAGCAATATGTAGCCCGCTCAACGTGACTGCATGCTGGGTTGCATGCGCAATTATTTTAGGGCGTTTGTGCAGTATGAATACATTAGAATAACCCGGTGTTCAAATTGTTTAAATCAAGGGTCGGTAAATGTTTTGTTTCCTGATCAACTTAAATAATTATCAGAAGTCCCGGCGATTACCCATGGTTTCTTCACTCTACTTATACTTTTATTATGTATATACTGTACATCTTATATGTTTATTCTTTAAATTCAATATTTCCTCACATACGTATGCTCCCCATCTTTATAGAATAAACAAAACGTATATTTTCATATTAACCTATTTAATTTTATTAAAACATTGCCGATTATGAGTGATCAAGGTAGTTTTGGTCACACTAGAATATTATTTGAAAGTACTCGATATTTTGGCGAGTTTAGAAGATCGACTTTTAATGACGATATCGTTATCCTACGCGATCGACTGCAAATTGCAATTTTTATAGGTTTTTAAAAGCCTACCTTACATAAGCAAAAAAAAATCTTAGCTATAATTTTTAAAATAATTAATTCAAGCACTAAATTTAATCTATTCATATATCTTTACCAATAACTTTCATGATTAATGATTTTAATAACCTCCTAAAACATCGTTTAAGTAATTATTAATTTTAATTTGTTAAATCTGTGGTCTAGAGGTCAGGGTTCCTGGTGACATATCTAGAGGTCATGGGTTCAATCCCCGGTGATTCCAAAATCTATCTGTGAAGCAGTGGGTCTGAAACGGGCTCAACTCAACCTAGTGAGGACAAATGAGGAGCTACTTAAATAAAGAGGAGGCGGCTACGGTTTAAAAAACTGTGATTAACGGCTGGAAGGGTCGTCGTGCTGACCACATGACACCCTCTAGCTACAAATGTTGGCACTTTCATCACTAACGGTGGCAGCTGCTTGGTCGGTATAAATCGCTCGCACCTTGGATTGTTGTTTCGTGTCATTTTATCTGTATTTGTACATGTTTTCATTTATTTTATGTTTCATATTTATTTCTAATATTTCTATAATATAAATATTCATACTTTTTGTTTTGTAAATTTATCAATACAAATCTAGATGCTTATTATATCCTAGCCTTATTGTATAGTAAATTAATTATGAATTTTATTTTTTTATTTTCATAAAATTATTTGTTAAATATTTTTTAGAATATTTTCTAAAATGTCTACCCTATCTTTCTATCTCTTATTAGTACATATGCGTATTAAAAAAAATTGGAACTACACTGCAACAGAACATTCCAAATTAATATTGTTTATGAAATAAATCCAATTCCTGTTGATTTTCTAGCCTGTAGTAGAAATATACACAGGAAAAGTATTTCTGTTTTTTTTTAAAGATCTCTTTGTAATTTCAAACCGACGTTAATCAGAACACGTGTATGAAAGAATAGAGTTCCATTAACGCTACTAATAGAATCCTATATGAATTTTAAATTTAAAAAATATAACAAAGTTTTTCCTTGACAGTGAAAACTTTAAAGTTTAAACAATCTCATCCTACCCACTTTAAATTCGTATCTATTACTTATAAAAAAAAGCCACTCATGTTATTACGATGCTCGTCCATCGGTGTGTATTTCATTCAACCTTTTTAAACTAAATTGAAGGATTTCCACACACGGATACCTACGACTAGGGTTTCTGATTTTTCAATACTTTAAGTTTCCTGGTAGTCGGGAAGAGCTTCGGAGTATTTCCCGAGACCTCGAAATTAAAAATATATATATATTACTTTTTTATCCATTATTATTATTACTGTAAGATTTAACCTAAACCATCCTGTCCAAAACTAATCCAAAAGAATGACACACCGTGTCGAAACGTATTCACAAACAATTCTCAAACAGGGTCTCACTTATCCACGCTTCTAATCAATGGACTAGACTGGACTCGAAGAAACCGAGCCCAGATCCTTCCAAAGGCGTCGCTTTCCTCTCTCATACTCACCCTCCCCTCTTGTGCCATAAAGCTTGCCGGTCCTACCTGTAGAACATGCAAGGAGAAAGTACCGATACAGAAACATAAATTATAAACAGACAGAACGCTTTGTCAGTCTTGTTACAATATTGAGAGATACTTTTGAACTGACCCGAACTGCTTCGATCAAAATCGAACTATTGTTATCGTATCAAAATAACTCATCCAGGACTAATATAACGGTCATCCCTATAGAGTATAGACCCTGTTTTTACTTGTCCGTCGGCAGCTGCATGTGGCATGGCAGACCGTAGAACTGGCATATACAACCTTTCCTCGTCGCAGAACTTATTAGAGAACTGACCGGGGGCCATATGCGTGATTTATAATTCCTTATGCCCAAATATAGTACACGCACCTACCCTTACACCCATTACACAAGTAGCAATATACTTACAATTCTTGAAACTACAAGAAAGTAAGCGAACATTTACGTCAGCTACAAGAACCTATTTGTTTGTGATTTTTTGTGTTTTAGTACCACGTCTTACTACCCGATCAGTTTACACGCCTATGTAGTAATTAAGCTAATTATTTAAGGAATTAGGAAGGTTTTATTTAGAGGGTGTGTACCCGCATTTGCGTGGAGGGAGAGTGGAAAAACAATTTTGTAAAAAAATACCCTCAGTACACCCGACTGAGATTCGAACCTCGATCTCCCCGTCATCGGCAGTCTAGTATAATGCGAGAGTAGCATGTTAGATCATGCAGCCACCGAAGCGGGTTATTTGTTGTTTATTTCTCCAATTTTAAGTATTTCAATTTAACCTGGCGGGCCGTACAGGACAAACTCTGAGGGGCCACGAGTTGGACATTCTTGTTGTAGAGTCAAACTGTTCAACGCACCAAACAAAATCAAAACTTTAAAAGAAGTGGAAAAAAATAGAGGAGCGGCTTGTAAATCCATTAAATTATACAACTTTTAGCCTATACATGTTATTTTCAAATTTCTTGGGTGACGTTCATTTTATCTTATCCTCGGGACTCGACATGTAAATAAGTCAACATATTTCCGGGAACTTCCGGATCAGTACCCACGATCAAATCTCTGAGCTCTATGTGTATATTTCTTAGAACACGCTTACCAGTCTCATCATAGGAGGCCCAACTCAGCTCGCGCGAGGTATGGGAGTAAAAGGGAAAAGAAAACACCTACGATATGTCAGAAATGTATGCAGTGCATTCGTATTTGAATGATTACTTGACATTTTCCGCGGTGACGATGGGGGACAAAGCGATATAGTTTCTCGTTAATAACCACAGTATGTACCTTTTATGACAGAATGAAGATTTGTGCACAGTGCTTACCTGTGAAGCCATTCTAAAATGATCTCAAAAGGGCCTTTTCAATGCAGTTTTTATCAAAATATAATTTAATATTTCAACAATGTTCAGTATTAGTAATTTCTAATAACTTTGTATCATTAATCTTTAATCAGAAATGATCAACGTGCAATAGTGTTCGTATAAATTTACTATTTCTATCCGACTGTATCACAGAGTTGATGGGCATGTGATGAACGTTCTTAAAATCCAATTTTCATAGTAAGAGTCTTTTGCAGTCAACATTGATAACATTTTACCATATTATTAATTTTTACTTTATAGACATTGATATTATATGTAAAAAGCTATAAATGCAGATCAAATAACTTGGCGTATGAATACGTGAGTATAGATCTAGTATAGTTGTCAAATAAGGCCCTACCTCCCTTGAGGACACGCGAAAATAATTAATTACAGTTTATCCTTTTAGTTTTGCTCCAAGTTCTTTCAAATCAACACATGACTTTTATTGGTTTTGAATTTCCATTCAAATAGTACATTTGTTTTTTCAAGAAGGTGTGAGTGTAGGGGACATGAGTAAGTGCAGTGTTTTAGCAGTTTTTATAACAAAACTTTTTTTTGACAGAATAAATCAAATATTGCTCCAATAGAAACCGAGTTTAATTTTATTCACGCGGGGAAATCAACAATTGTTGAATATCTGTCAAGGGTGTTCTGGAATTTAATGACGAACTTTTCTCTTCATTTAAAAAGTCGCTAAAAATGACGTTATTCTTAATACATTTTTCCAAAGTTTTAAGTAGTTAAATAAAATTACTGAACTGAAATATGAGTATTAATACTTGTAACATGACGTAGATATTCAACTAATTTTTTTCGAGGATAGGTTTTAGTGACAATAACACAATTTTGGTTTTTTAACACCGCGTCTTACCATCCGTTTGGGTTATACGCTTGTGCATTAATTACGCTAGTGGTTTTAGGGAATAGGCTATATTTAGAGGAAATGTACCTTCATTTATGTGGAGGAGGAGTGCAAACCATTTTAGAAAAATTCCCTTCAGTACACCCAACCGAATTTCGAACCTCAATCTCCCCGTCATGGTCTATTGCGAAAGTAGCACGTTAGACCATGCGTCTACCGAAGCAGGGATAGAAAAGATCCTAGATATACCTTCACGTATTCATACGTCAAGTCATGTGATTTGTATCTGTGACGTTTGATAGATATTATCAATACCTATAGATTAATACTAATAATATATTTAAAACTTATCAATGCTGACCACAAAGGTTTGTACTTTTTTAACTAATAAAAAATTGCCCTATTCATAATCTTTGGGAATATCGAATCTATGGAAAATGGCGATTACACCCTATCAACTGAATGGAATGTCGATAGTTAATTAATAAAATAGCGGTTTGTCAAGCCGATACGGAAGTATACCAGACGGATTATTAATATCAGTCTTGAGTTGACCCAGAGCGAACGTAATGTAAGGCGATCGATGGATATCCCCCTTAATCATTCCCGTCCATCAGCAATAAAGTTTGATCCCCTTGCGCATTTCCTGGTAGGTCAGCTGAAGTGGAACACACAGTACAGTTCCTTATCTGAAGTGGCATCAGCTAGAAATAATTATTATAATTAGTAATACCTGCAGATATAGCCGCACGTATATCGTACCGGACTCTGAACACACCAAGATTTTTACGGGAGACCAAATTCTCTTTACGCCACATCTTACTACCAGTTCGGGCTATCCTCACATTTACACTAATGTGGTAGGGATAGGAAGTTTTCTAGAATTTGCGTGATGGTAAACTCTGAAGTAAAAACTATACCGGTCGGCCCTATAGCTGTCTAGGATTCGTTTGGTATCTTAATAAACACATATTATTATTATTAGCACAGCGTCCTACTACCCGTTCGGGTTATACGCACTTACTATAATGTGTAGTGGTAGGGTGATTGTGAGATGAAATGGAGGACCTATAGTTTAACGTGGAATCCGAACCACGGTGGAGGCCTGGCATTCCCCACATTCACAAGATGTCTTGTCAGAGGTGAAGGAAGAGTTTGGTAATCAGATAAATCTGTGCCGGTAACGAGGATTGAACCCCGGCCGCCAGCACAGAAGTCTGACACCTTACCCCTAGACCGCCAGGTCACCCCTAATAAACACATACATACATACTCATTATATATATACATATATACACATACATAAATACATCCACACAAGCAAATATATACATGCATACAAACATAATATATACATACATTACAAAATTACTTACATATATAATTATATACACGCCTAAATATATAGGTAAGTACACTAAAGATTAGTTGGTTTCCAAAATGTTACCGTCCCAGGTTCTATGTTTTATGTTCTCAGTTCAAATTTATATTTATTCACAACAACGATATTAAGTTTTTATTCTCTCTCCTTTGTTTTCATGTTTATATAATACGGGTGGTTACAAAACACGTAATCCCGTGAACTAGTAGACATAGAAGGAGCAAAGGATTTGTGTTTTGTAAATTAGAGAGATACTATTTTTGTGTTAACTATATTCATTTAATTTGATTAATTTTGTGAATTGATTTTCAGTGGCCTTTAGTTTCCTGATAACACACTTGATGCTATTGTTGGAGAAGATTTGATTTAGTATGTTAAGTCCCTATTCACGGATATCAATTGGAAACTAGTTGAGTCCAATTGTTCTAAACAAGACAGTCTTCTCTCAAATTGAACTAAACAAACACCGTAACACACCAATTTTCATAATAAGGGCCCTTTAAAAAAAATTGTGGACAATATTGAAAAAATTTTACTATAATATTAGTGCTATTTTATAGGTATTGATAATATTCATCAATAGTGACAGCTGCAGATGAAATGACCTGATGTATTAAAACGTGAAAGTAGAGCTAGTAACTTTTCTAGCTGTCATTATAGCTCTTATCAAAATAATTATATAACTCTAGTAAACTTTCTAGCTGTCAAAAAGCCTCTTATTCAAATCATTCTGTAAATCTAGTAAACTTTCTAGCTGTCATTAAAGCCTCTTATTCAAATCATTCTGTAAATCTAGTAAACTTTCTAGCTGTCATTAAAGCCTCTTATTCAATTCTTGTAAATATAGTAAACTTTCTAGCTATCATTAAAGCCTCTTATTCAAATCATTCTGTAAATCTAGTAAGCTTTCTAGCTGTCATTAAAGCCTCTTAATCAAATATTTCGGAAAATCTGGTAAATTTTCTAGCTGTCATTAAAGCCTCTTATTCAAATCATTCTGTAAATCTAGTAAATTTTCTAGCTGTCATTAAAGCCTCTTATTCAATTCATTCTGTAAATCTAGTAAACTTTCTAGCTGTCATTAAAGCCTCTTATTTAATTCATTCTGTAAATCTAGTAAACTTTCTAGCTGTCATTAAAGCCTCTTATTCGATTCATTTTGTAAATATAGTAAACTTTCTAGCTGTCATTAAAGCCTCTTATTCGATTCATTCTGTAAATCTAGTAAACTTTCTAGCTGTCATTAAAGCCTCTTAATAAAATATTTCGGAAAATCTGGTAAATTTTCTAGCTGTCATTAAAGCCTCTTATTCAAATCATTCTGTAAATCTAGTAAATTTTCTAGCTGTCATTAAAGCCTCTTATTCAATTCATTCTGTAAATCTAGTAAACTTTCTAGCTGTCATTAAAGCCTCTTATTTAATTCATTCTGTAAATCTAGTAAACTTTCTAGCTGTCATTAAGAGCCTCCTATTAAAATTAAACTGAAGATATAATAACTCTTATAACTGTCACAAGTTCCTTTCTATGAAAACGGGTCTAGAGACATCGTCGACGCGGAGGTCTGAGCCAGAGCCGACCGCTAACGAAGGAAGTGTGTGTGACAGGATTAGTGAAAATAGCCGATGACGTCTAGACGACGCTTTATTCAACAGGTCCTCACTGTGTCCCACTTGACTCTTGCAGTAATAATAGTGAGTTAACAGATCGATACGGTGCAACAGGTTCACTCCAGGGCGTAGAGACCAGGGATTGTGGTAGCCTCGTGCCCCAACCCGCCAAACAATGACCACGATAAACAAAATAGATAAAGATCGAGGTGTTCTATGTTTAATCGAGATTTGTCTAATAATTAAAACGTTATAACGAAACCGTCACACAGAGATACAGTCCAATTTCCATGGGAAAGGCGGCTAGAAAAAAAGTTACTAGATCCATTTTTTTACATATTAATAATTTAAGTCTTAATACCTTTAGTTGTCACTTTTGATAGATATTATCAATAACTATAAAATAATACACAATATAGTAAAATAATATTGATTTTGGCTGCAAAAACATGTTTGATGCATTTTCATAAAGGCCCTTCCTATTATAATTAGACTATACAAACAGACTTTCTTCTTTAGTCAACAAACCAAAGGTTGCTTTGATTTCTATCCATTCGAATCCAGGCATGCACGCAGTCCCTCGGCTGTTTAGTGCTACCTGCACCATCTGGTAGAAATCCCATGCACTAGGGTAGATCAGTAAGTGTAGGGATTCCCCATTGCCTTCTACACTGAATTTCTATGAGCAAGCGCGAAAGGGCCCACCAATTTTGCTGGGAAAGGTATTTTCACACACCTTCCGTGGCTATTTTACATGCCACAATAGACAAGGTACCGACGGATTTTCTTCCCCTCCAAAGGAATTTGTGCTACGGATTTTTATTGATCAAGAAAAACCAACCGACCTCGGCTGGGTTTCATCCCACGAACCTCGGGTCCTGAGGCAAGCACTTTACCCCAAGACCTCGACACACACCCTCAACCACACACACAATATATATATATAAAGGCTAAATTTAACAAGTTTGAATAAACTTGTTAAATTTAGCCTCTCATTATAATTTTCGCTCCAGCTCTCGATATATTTTTTTTTGCCCCGCATCTTACTACTAACCTTTCATGATATCCGCATATTTATAATAATCAGGTAAAGATGAGGGAGATGGAATTTAGAGGAACTTTACCTTCTCACAGTCAGAATACCCGGTCGAAATATGAACCCCAATTTTTCCGTCATTGGATAAATAAGTCTATTGAGAAAGTCGTTTAAATGCCTTGGAGAATATTTTAATTATTTTAAATATTTTGTATCAATTATTGTTTTTATTGAAAAATAAAGCAAGCCTTGTAATATGTTTATAAAATAAATAATTAACATTTAATATCATGTTCTTTAAATTGAAAAATGATACCTGGACACGGGAATCGAGCCCGGGACCTTTGTCTTAGTACATCAATCCTCTTACCATGGAGCTATCCAGGTATCGTCCCTTGTCTCAAGGCCATTCTCCACTCATATTTTAAGGCAGAGTCTGTGGTGGACGTGCGGAAAACGTCGGCTATAAATGTGTGATCAATTAAGAATCGTGAGCTATCAGATGACACAGCCACACATTTGTAGTCAACGATTTACTTAAGTCCATCACTTTCCAAGCCCTTCCTTCCCCTCTGACAAGACGTGTTCTCACAATCACCCAACCATTACACATTAGCGTAAGTGCGTACAACCCGAGCGGGTAGTAAGACGCGGTGCTAACAATAATATAATAATTCGTCCATCACAGACTCTGTCTTAAAATATGTCCCTTGGACATGGGATGATTCCTGGGTAGCACAGTGGTTAGAGTATTGGCGTATTAAGTCAAAAGTCCCGGGTTCAACTCCCGTGTGCAAGTGTAATTTTTCAAGTTAAAAAATATGGTATTTAAATGCGGCTATAACCATAATTATCAAATTTAATAGCTTGGCTATTTAATCAGCGGTTTAATATTATAATAAAATAATTAATAATGGTGCAAAGAAATATTATTTAAAAATATAATGGTAAAACAGGGAATTGGTGTAAAATGGTTGTTTAAAGAGAGGCAGATAAGACAAAAGCTCAGTACTGAAAACTTACCCCACCGGAATAGCCAAGACCTTTCACGTCCCGCAGAGCACACACAGATGAAGGAAAGCTAGCTACCAACGTTACAAACACAGGGTCTACTCCAGCGAGCAACTCCCCGGTTTCAGACGAGATTCAAAAGAGACCTTTTCCGCCTCGGGACTTTGTACCTTTACTGGTGGAAACAAGAGATCAATGGGAGTATTATCCGATTACTCTTCGAACAGATGTTCGGTTCTCATTGAGTCCATCATGTTAGGAACGAACATCTGAGGGAAGAGTTAAAGCTTGATTCACACGTCCGCCAAAAATAGACCGAAAATAGAGAGCAAAATCGACTTGAGGTATCGTAACAATTCACAGGCTTGCAGAAACGTTTGTTTTTTTAGTACCTCGTCTTACTTATCAGTTAGGGTTGTACGCTTTTGTACTGATTACGCTAATATATTAGGAATGAGAGATGTTATATTTATAAGAAATGTATCCGCATTTACATAGAAGTAAAGTGGAAAACAATTTTGGGAAAACCACCTTCGATACACCTGCCCAAGATTCGAACATTGATCCCCCAGTCATTGGCAATCTAGTCTACTGTAAGAGTAGCGTGTTTGACCACGTGACCCCCAAAGCGGGCGAAACATATTTAATTTCTCTATGCATATGTTGACCCACAATGCTTAGCAGCACAAATTACACCGAATATCACCTTTTAGGGAACTGCAGCTCAATTGGGGAAAATCAGAATTTGACTAATACATTTGTCTCTTCCTTTAGAAAGTATTGTTTGAATTCTGGGATGTCCATGACAAACATTCCTGTACTTGTTGATATTACCATGTGTAGAAAATAAAACTTATTATTACATCCGTTATTGCGTCCAGTTTGCCGGGTCAGTTTTTATCCAAGCCACATATTTTCCATTGCAGACAGCCTAGGTCTGTCGTAGCTTCATATGCCTTGTCTTAAGACTAGGACAAGAACCACATCCAGTCTCCAACCATTAATTCATCACTAGGAAAGGGTAAACCCAAAATTCACCAATGATAATTTTCGGCCATGCTGGGAATAGAACCTGGGACCCTTAGCTCAGTAGACGGACACGCTACCGACTGAGCAAGGGTGTCGGATATATATTTAAACTTAATGTATCTATTAAAGCAATATTTGATTTATTTGGGCCAAAAAAGTTATTTCCATAATAACAGCGAAACTATGGACCTTAAATCGGGCTCCCTTTGACACCAATCCATGGCGTTCTTTTTTTTTTTTTTTNTTTTTTTTTTTTTTTTTTTTGCGTCTCAATAACCCATCCGGGCTACACGCATATGTACTGACAACGTTAATGTGTTAGTAATGAGTAAGGGTAAACTTGGAGTAAATGTACACCTCATTTCGTTTGAGGGAGAGTGTAAAACCACTTATGAAAAACCTACCTAATTACACATGACCTATTTTAGAGCCACGATCTATGTATCAGAGGTAGTCACGGTCTATTGCTAGAGTGATGCCTTAGACCGTTCGAACACAGAAGCGGTTTTTGTGTTGTTTTTTCCGGATGTTTTAAAATATTAGTTCTCCTTGATTTAGTCCTACACCTTAGCTCAGTCGGTAGCGTGTTAGCCTAATGAGCTAAGGGTCACGGTTTCGATTAATGGCATGGCTGGAAATGTATTATTGATGAAAATTTGGGGTTACCCTTTCACATTGATAAATTGACGGCTGGGGACTGGATGCTGTGCCTGTCCTAGTCTTAAGTTAAATTATAAGGTATATGAAGCCATGGGAGGTCTAACCAGCCGCTAGTGTATTATATATGGCTTGAATTAAAAAGTGAGCTAGGCCGCAGGCTGGAAACAGTACGAAATGGATATAAAAACCAAGTTATCTTTAATTAGTAATATAATTTAGACTACGGAGGAAAGAGTATGTGGGAGAGGAAGGGTGAAGGGGTGAAGTGGGAGGGGGAAGAGGAGAGAACTAGGATTTATGTAATGTATAGTCGGATATATTTCTAGAATTTTCGAATTATTCAAGAAATTTGATATTAAAATTTTTGGAGAGAGAGAGAAGAAAAAAAGGTATATTCAACATGAAAAAAAAAGTTTTCATATTTTTTTGATTGTATTTTTGTATATATATTGTGAGTGGCTTCGCCCAACAAAACCACAGTAAAAGCCTGGTAATCAATATTAACGAATGAATAATAGAATATTACTTTTGCTCTGTAAAGTGTTAAAATTGTATTAAATAACTTATGCAAAATGGGTTAGTACCCCTAAGGTGTTTCAAAGCTTCCAAACTAGAAACCCATTCCTGCCCAACATTAATATCCTTTTTCCTTTAAAAGCGAAATGTATGTACACTTTTCAAAGTGAAATTAAGGCGGTCGCCTCGGTCAACGATAAAGTATCAATTGCTGCCACGGCATACGGCTTAAAATACAAAGGTCTGTGTTGTTTTCTAGAATTAATCCTCTATTCTGTCTAAGCCTATACTCTCTTTCACCCTTCACCTACAACCATCATTGTCATGTTAATAAGGAGTGTAAAAATTACGCAACACCTTATCTCAAGGTAAAGAGGAAAGCTCGCCGTTATTTCTCAAATATCTTAAAATGTTCTGTTGTATGTCAGAAGGGAGGCTAAATCTAGAGCCCTTTTTCATCAAGACTAGTCTCATAGCCCCGTAAATATAATTTTAAAAAAGTACTTCAAAATGAGCTAATGTAACTTTTGCACACATTTGTTTCTGTTAATAAAACTCAAACTTTAGAATTGTTAAGAAAAAAGAATATTGTTGAAATATTTCGACTTTATTTTGGCGTGAACCATAGTTTGAAATAAAACATTGTAGAACCAAATGATGAGCTGGAATTGAACGTCTGCGTGGCAATTTCTCAATTACCGAGGCGGCCCCGCTTTAGCTGAGCATTAAGTTTTTATTGAAATCTTTACTTATAAGGGTGACCTAGCGGTCTAGGGGTAAGGTGTCAGACTTCTATGCTGGCGGCCGGGGTTCAATCCTCGGTCCCGGCACAGATTTATCTGATTACCAAACCCTTTCTTCACCTCTGACAAGACATCATGTGAATGTGGGGAATGCCAGGACTCCACCGTGGTTCGGATTCCACGTTAAACAGTAGGTCCTCCATTTCATCTCACAATCACCCTACCATTACACATTAACGTAAGTGCGTATAACCCGAACGGGTAGTAAGACGTGGTGCTAATAATAATAATAATAATAATAATAATTTACTTATAAAAAAAGAGCTAGACTTAGAATACGGTTATTTTATCTATCAACATGGAGGTCACCCGCATTGGTGGGTATGGTGGTTAAGGTGTCAACCTCATCTGGTTTGGTTCGTCGGTGACGGGAAGGTCGGGGTCTTTAATACCATCTGTATGTATTAATATGACGGAAATCCCAGTCTCCCTCCACTAAAATGCAGGTACATTACCTCTCAAATCCTACCTACTTCCTTTATATTCCAGCAGTGTAAATTTGCAAATATTTCGGCTAGGTAGTAAGACGCGGTGATTAAAAAATGATAAAATTGTAAGAACCTTTTTTTTCAATTTGGGCCAAATATCAAATATAGTCAGAAAATAGTCACGATTATAATAATTTCACTATATGAGAGAATAAAAAACCTAGATCGGAGGTCCAACATAAATCACAATAATTATTTTTTGGGGAGGAGATTCTAACATAATTTATTTTATTTTCTAGCACCACGTCGTACTACCCGTTTTGGCTATACGCTTATGTACTAATTACGCTAGTGATTTTAGGGATTAGGAAGGCTGTATTTTGAGGAAGTGTACCCGAATTTGAGAGGAAGATTATTTTGGGAAAACCACCCGACCAAGAATCGAACCTCGATCTCCCTATCATCACAATGTTTATTAGCGACATAATATAAGTGATAGAGATGAGAAAGGCATCTTATAGAAAATGCACCCGGATTTTTGTGAAAGTAAGGGGAGACAACCCCGATGCTAAATCCCATGCGGAAAGACACAGTGCAGCCAACCAAGATTATAGCCATGGCGCTTTGACACCGCGAGTCTAACGACTTAGACAGCTCAGTCAACTGTGCGGTATATTATTATTATTATTATTATTAGCACCGCGTCTTACTACCCGTTCAGGTTATACGCTACTTACGCTAATGTGTAATGGTAGGGTGATTGTGAGATGAAATAGAGGACATACAGTTTAACGTGGAATCCGAACCACGGTGGAGGTCTGGCATTCCCTACATTCACAAGTTGTGATTCACTGTGCGGTATAAAATGCAGGTGTGTAGGTCTACATGTTTTATAATTACAATGGTTTAGATACCCACATGCATACATGTGTAAAGATGCATCTAAAAGGTATTTAGATGTTTTAGAAACAAAAATTGGGGAGTATGTGAATAATTGTATTGCCATTTGGAGGATTTTGTCTTATGTCCAAAGAAAATCGTTTGGAAAGAGAAAGAAAATAAAGAGGTGCAGATGTATTTTGTAAACGATATCCAGTCAAAATTTCATACGAAGGACCTTATGTGACTGCTAAAATATTAATCATATGTTCTTTCATATTTTCATCCATCAAGTCATGTGATCTGTATCTGTAGCTTTTAATCAATACCAATAAAACAACAAAAGTATAGTAAAATATTATCAAATTTGGCAGCAATTTTTTTTTCATTTTCTAAACTATTCTTTCTACGAAAATTAGATTGTTTTAACTTATGTTGGTATCTATTTTGTAATTTTATAACATGACTTATGTCAACAGAAAAATACAAACAACATAATATAAAACGTAATGGCTGTCTCAGCTGTATTTCTGCGTAGCGTAGTTGCGAGTTTAGTTAAATGAGGCAGATATCGGACGTTGTATCAATATCAAATATCGTCCATCTGTTAACTTGACATGTTGACATCACCAACACAGCTCTCGCCCGATATGCAAACAGTGGCGTGGGAGGGGAAGTCGCCAGGGTTAAACAGCAATTTTTTTTTGTCAGTAGTAAGAACTGGGTTCAACATTGGGTTTTGTATTTGTTTCTTAAGGTCCAATCAAGAATTTTTTTTTAGATTTTCTAACCTAATGCATATTCTTATGTCTAATGTCTAATATTATGTAAGTTGCATTTAAGTTGTAACACTATTGAAATAATCGCCCCGTGTTGGGCGCCAATCGTATCACTACGGATTAATTACCTGATACAATAATGCTGTTATGATGTTTAGGTTGTCTATAGTTCCGTGGTCGAGCGCCTATCATCACTGTACGAAATAGATACCGTTGAACCAGCTGTTAATTGCTCCGTGGTCGAACACTAATTAAATCGGTATATTTAATTGAATTAAAGAAAGATAACTTTTGATGGCTGTTTATTCATACACGGTTAATATAAATGACACCGGTTAATTACTTATACATATTCCAATTAAATGTTGTATATCAATGCACACTTGTGATAATAACGTAAATTATTGTATTCTGGGTTAGACTGAGACTGCGAGTGCAGGTGCTAGTGCCAGTGAGTCCCTGACTGCGTTGCTTGTGTGAGCGTGGGTGCGCGGATTGTGCATGTGGTTGTCTGTGGCTGTGTGTGGCTTGTGCGTGGGGTGTGGATGCCTAGCTACCTTAATCATACGCACAAACAGTTTATATATGACATACCCCTTGCCTCTTGCTTCCCTTTCCAACAGTGTAAAAACTAACTAATAGAAAGAGTACTGGCGACAGGTGTTGTGAAGGCTAGCTTATTATTGGTATAGGGAATTTGCGTCTTTTGCCAAATACTGTGGAGTTGTTCTTTTAACAGGAAATATTGTATAAAAAATATATTTTAGTGGTAAAATCCTTTTCACATTATTTCTGAGAAGCGCGTGTTTCTTCATGGATGACTCATAAAAGGATATTCTACATATGTTACTTTAAATAAAAATTACCTTCATCCTTGACTTTTTTCATAATTTAGAGTAATCCAAACCAATATCATTACAAAGTAGTGACTTGTACTGTCAAAATTTAATAGAAAAATTCTGTTAAAAATTAACTTTTTTTTAGCACCTCGTCTTACTTTCTGAAGGATATACGCCTATGTATTAATTACATTAATGGGTTAGGGCTTATGAAGGCTTAATTTGTAAGAAGTGCACCCGAATTTGCTTGGAGAGAGAGATGAACACAATTTTGGAATACTCACCCTTAGTGCACCTAACCGGGATCAAACTCCGATCTCCCCGTCTTCGGTGTTAGACCACGCGGCTACCTAAAAGGGTAATTTGCTGTCAAAATTGTGTATTTTATTTTACTAATAGTGTTAATTTTAGACCTTGATATTATTTATAAAAAGTTACATGATCACTTGACTTGACGTATGGATAGGTGTAAACATATTTAATAACTTTATAAAACTGGCCTGGTGATGACAAAGATATCGGGATACGACTCCCAGTCGGTTTTTACTAAATGGTTTCCCGCTATCTTTCCACGCAAATACGGGTAGATTACCAATAAAATGCTTCCTTCCTCATCTCTATCTCATTAGAGTAATTATCACATATGCGTATAGCCTGAACAGGAATTAAGATGCAGTGATTAAAAAAACTTTACTAAATGGCAGATAAGTCTCTTTATATGTAAATTGGACTGAAAATATCCTTTATAAGCGAAACATATGTAACTTATTCATATTTAAATTAAAGGCTATTAAACAGATTTAATTATGATATACAAATAAACAAAAAAACAATCTAATAGTGTGTGTTTGTTGGGATATAGGGTCGATTTTTGCATAGATGAATTGGATTACAGTTTCATTGGGTAATATGAATAAAGCTGGAGTTCTTACTCAGAGTTTATACTCATAAGTATGAGCACTGGGTAAGAGTATAATCTCAGAACAACTAGTATAAACTAATTCTGGTAAGAATAAAAAGATTCTACCTCAATATAATAGATACTCACTTGTACGGCCTTCTTGATCGTTTGAAACTGAATAGTTACTCATTTTTTGTATGCCTGTCAATTGTTTATATGTCAACATAATCTCAACTGCTGTATTCTGGTCTGTCTGGTAGTAAAGGTTTTATTTTGATTTTTGTAGTATTGGAAAGTATTCTTCAGTAACTTTTGCAAATATTTTAAGGGAACATCCTATTGTATTAAATAAATCGCAATTGTCGACAGTAAGAAAGGGAAAATCTGCAGCTTTGCTTCAAATTTAGATCAAACTACAAGGCAATGTGTGGGAATAATGTAGAAATAAGTTCTACAACAACAAAAAATTAATAACATGAAAATGCGAGTGAAGCATATAAGTGTGATTTGAATCAAACTGGTAATAAAAAAAACATATTACAGGTCTGGTAGAAAATTATTCACGAGTTGTTGGATGGAGATTCAAATCAGACGATTACAACTATACCACGTATGTTATACAATTTGTACAATAGATTTACTATTTCTTTATAATATTAAACAAGTAAATGTGCATATTCTATGTTTGACACTGATAAATAACGTAACACTGTAGTCAACATTTTCTATAATAAGCTACACACTCATCAAATAACCTAAGCCTAACCTTATTCCAATTAAAACTATACAAATACACATGTGACCGTGTTCTAGTCTTTAATGCTCGGTTATTTTTCTCTATTAATAATCATAATAAATAATACTAATGGCATTAAAAGAGCAATATTGCACCGATGCACTCTAGGAGCAACTGTGGTTGGTGTATCGGGCCAGCCTGTTGAAGTGGACCCCATTCCACCAAACTCAGGAACATGCTATTAGTGTTTGAAAAATAAAGCAGCACAATGGAGAATGTCATATCGACGGAATCATATGAACCAACTCCAAAAAAGAATAAGAATGGTGTATTGGAGAAATATGAGACTGAAGAATCGAAGCCACTAAACAATTCAGAACTCCAGTGCTTGGTCTTATTAAAGCAGTTAAGAGTTTTGGAGTTAAAATAAAATAAATTAATGTTAGAGCTTGAGGAATAGGGCAGTTAATTAGGTAACAGTACGATAAGCTTGACCACATGGTTTTATATATTTCAAGGATTTTCTTCGCAATACTTAGGACTACTATTATACTGGTGATTATTTCATCTAGGTCCGAAAATATTATTTCCACTTGAAACTTTACACATTATAAAGATTCAAAACTCTCTGGTCGAGCTTATCATAACACCACCGTTAATTAGCTTATATAAACTATGTCTATATTCTTACTGTGATCAATAAATAACTTTTTCTAATTTTGATGATCATTTTGTCAACATTTTTACCTTATCTATTGATACTAATAGAGAAGAATAGTGACAATAAAATTATGCTGAAACAGTTTGATTGAAGTAACTACTATATTAATCTTACATAACACCAGTGTATTCGTTGATTATAAACTGATAAAAGAAATTCATTGATTTAAATAATTAAGTTGAAAACTCTGTAACAAAGTGTTTAACCATAACAATTAACTGAAATGTTCTATGATTTATATACATCAATCAAAACCTTCATTATGAGTAGATTAATTCTGCTAATTGATTTCGCCTTGCTTCATCATTCCGCCTGATATTTGGAACTGCTATATCATCCTCATTTCCATCTTCCACTAATGCCAAGTTTTCACCAAATGCTGGCAAATATTGTTTTGGATCGTTTAAGTATTTTGCAATGTTATGTAAGGTAAAACAGCATTTGATGAGCTTGGGTATTTTTATTAAAGATAAAAGCACAGTATGCTGTAGAATTGGGAAACGTTGTTTCAGTTGTCCAAAAAAGCGTTCAATTATCACTCTTTCTTTAGTGCTACACCTGCTATAGGCCATTTCTTGTGCTGTTTGTGGATTTCTATATGGTACCATAAGTCATGGCATAACCACTGTCTGCTATAAGTAGTGCATTAACCATATGCCAGCTTATTGTTGTCTGAATTTCGGAAGCTACCCAAATTCTGTAATCATGCACAGACCCAGGTTATGATGCCTTCACACTAGTGAAAACTTCCTTGGCATTTCAGGTAGCTTGAACATTAATACTTGCTTAGCCTTTTCTGTTGATATATTCATCGCCAAAATCCTTTGTCTTGTTAATTTTAACATGAGTGCAGTCAATTGCATCTACTGCTGCTGGGACATAATATTTAACTTGCCACTCTTGTTTTGCAGCATCAAAATCCCTTCCAGTCTGAGGAAATTTAATCTAAATTGAAGTTTTAGCTATGATGGCATCCATAAACTCGACATTGTTTTTGGAAACAATTGTTTGATGTATACCTAGGTCTTCTCCGATGCCAACTTGAAACCCAGGGTCATCTACCAATCTTAAAAATGCCTTAAATTTAATTATGTTCTTAATGGCTCCTTGGCACCTCCTCTTGTTTCCACTTTCTCTAGCCCACAAAAATATAGGTTTAACCAATCAACATTCACTTTTGTGTAATGATAAAGAGTTTTGAAGTTCTTGAAATCTACATATTCATGTCGTTCTATGTATATTTTCCACGGGGCACTATATTATTCAGAAATTCCACCATTTATTTTGAGGCTCAACCTTAAACCTTAAACCTTAAAATCAGTAAATACTCACAGCTGAGACTGCTACTATATAACGAACCATGCGTTGGGCTCTTTTGTTACGAGTCATTCGCCATTCTCGTTTCTTATCCTACGAAGGGTGTCGTCTGGAAAGCTCTCTTCTGTCGTCTTTCAGCTATGTCATATTGAATTGCATTGATAGGATGTTACTTAAGAAAAATATTTGTTCACTTGTTGATATTTATTTAAATGCATACGCATTGATTGTTACACTATTTAACATTCGAACATGCTGATAATATACATTTTATAACGATAGTTCAAAACACGTCTGTTTCACGTGACGATTCAGGAGTGAAGACGAGTACAAAACTATGTGGTCTTTCAAGGCTTGGGTCTGTATTTACCGTAGTTTTGTACTCTCAAACCCATGTTACCGCTTGATTTCTTTCCATCTACCAATGGGGTTATTTTATCTGAGCGCGAAAACTAAAAATAGGCATGGCTTAACTATGCACCTGCTCTTAAATACTGCGTAATACAACCAGGAAATAAACCATGCTTCGAACACGTGCAGCTAAAAGAAAGAAGAATAGAAACTTTGCTGTCGTTTGTAAATATTAATTTAATTTAAAATAACTGAAAATAAGAAAAATGAAAATTTTACGTTAAAATATAATTTTGAATATTAATAAGGACGGAAAAATCAATGTCATTACAACTAATCACACTAGAAAGAAAGTGAGCAAAAACTCATCAAAGTGTTGAGTAGGTAATTAAGTGTTATTCATACAAACTTAAGTATCTATTCAAAAAAGTTAAGTTTATACTATAAACTTATTTTTATTCATATTACCCATTGTTTTTTTAACAAAATTGAAAAACAGCATATTAGCTTCTCTAAACATTCAAAATTATGACCGTTAAAAAAAACTATTTATAATATTACGGTAGCTTATATATCCATTTTAATTAATAGTGTTTATTAAAGTGAAATCTAGTATTTATCAGGGCTGGTATTTATAATATCAAATAAAGATTATCACAAAATAGTGTAGGAATTATATATAGTCAAATAATTTCTTCATAAATTAACAAAAAAATAATTCCTTTTGGAAAATCTATAAAATAATATTTTATCCAACTTAGATATTAATCAAAATAATAGAATTAAAGTGTGTTTTTTTTAATAATTTTACTATGTTTCAAAATTTCAAAATTAATGTCATTTCTAAATAAAAAATATAGGCTATAATCCTTTTATTAAATCTCAGATAATTATATACATGAAGTAGATAAGGGGATGCAGATGAGATACTTGCCCTGGAAACCAAATGTATTTGCATTAATAATAAAATTAATAATACTCCTTGCTTCAGTATCCACGTGGTCTAACGCGCTAATCTCGTGTTAGATTTGACTGCTGAAGACTGGGAGATCGGGGTTCGATCTTGGCTGAGTGCACTGAGGGTGGTTTTCCTAAATGGGTTCATACTATCCTTTCACGCAAATGTGGATGCGCTTCATCTCAATTAACCTTCTTAATACCTAAACCATCATCTTAATTAGTACATAAGTGTATAACCCGAACAAGTAGTAAGACGCGGTGCTAAAAAAATAAAAACACTAATTATGATCCATATATATTCATACTGACCAAGCGACTACCGTTTGTTGACGAAGATAGTGCCAACTTCTTCAGATATAGGGTGTCATGCGGTCATCAAAATGAACCCTCCGACCATTAAACTCAGTTTTCTAAGCTGGAGCTGCTATTTTATTCAAGTACCTCCTCATTAGTCCTCACGAGGCTGAGTTGGACCCGTTACAAACAATCTGCTTCAGATAAATTCTGGAAGCGCCGTGGATCAAACTCGGGATCTCTGGATATGTATCTAGGAACTCTAACCACTAGACCACAGAGGAGGTCAATGACAATACAAACTTTAATATTTTTAACAATACAAGTCTAATGTGTTTTAATTATTTTGATACTGGTATTATTAATTGTACCGACATAAGAATTCAGCAAAGTTTTAAAGAACAATAATTTTTAGTTTGCCTTTTTCCTGGGCACCATTAACACCCACTAACCCTAGCTACGTCCCCTCTGCTTATGATAAACCACCCCTCAACACAAAGGATCAGACAGGAAAGAGAGGGAGATATTTTGAAACCACCCTTATAAAATAATTAAATCATAATCCGTTTCATTTTCAACATAATGTTGGATTAGAAGGAGAAACACATCCATGAATAGGTACAGTCATATGAAGAGGCTTAACTTACAGCTATAAAAGTTACTTAGATATACTTTCACGTATCCATACGTCAAATAATTTGATCTGCAGATTTCACTTTAGATATATATTATCAATAGCTATAAAATAACACCAATAAAATAGTACAAATTTTTATCAATTTTGGCCGCAAAAAAATAAAATTATGTGTATTTACTAATAATGCCTTCTAACTAAAATTCTCCTATACTATGTTATGCTGTGTAAAGTGCATGAGAATTCGTCAATTTTCATCAGTAAAGGTCTATCAAATATTTGTCAATGTAAAGTACAAAGCGAAATAATCCAAATTTGTAGTCTATTTTCGAAGGATTTATTTTACCAGAATAGCTTGTTGTTTAAAATATAATAATAGATATACTGGGCAAGTATCAGTAGTTTATTGGTATGTCAAGTAAAAGTTCAATTTTTTACCTAAATTATTTTTTAAATTATATATTAAAATTATTATAACACTAGAAAATAATACTATTTGTTTTTGTACTAAAGATAAATTTAGGTAAAATATTTAATTATTTAGAAGGGGGTGGGGGGAAAGGCAGTTGTATTGAAAATATATACTAGTTATATTTTAATTATCTTATCAATATTATAAAGTGACAGCTTCATTATATTTGATAGCGTATGGATAAATAAAAGTAGTTTTAGTAACTTTTATAACTGTCAGATAGCATAAGTGGAAATCCTAGTGTACAACATTAGCGATGAAATTCGATCGGATACACTCGAAGCCGATTTTTCCCTTCTATTTGCAGCTTTTCAAAATCCAAGCGTAAAATAAAAAAAACTGATTGAAAAACAACAATAACCAGGCCTATAGACTATAACTTAATTTGGGTTTTTCTACCCACACGGATGGGCACGTAGTTGTAGACATCAGTCTCGTCAACTGGTTTTTCAGGAACGAAGAGGCTTGAGTTAGTATCCCAGCCAGGTGTACTGAGATTATTTACTATCTAAGATATTCAATTTTTTCTCCACCCAAATGTGGGTAGATTTTGTCTAAATTATAGCTTTATCATCCCTACCCCATTAGGGTCTAGTTCCAATTTTCATACGAAGAGTCTTATTTGGCAGCTACAAAAAGCTACTGAATTTGATTTCAAGTATTCATTCATTTGTCAAGTCATGTCACTTTTGATAGATAGTATCAATAGCTATAAAATAACTCTAATAATTAACATAGTAAAATACCATTAATTTCGGTAGAAAAAGAATATGTTTGTATTTTTTTAAAGGTTTTTCATAATAAAAATTGGAGTGATGTAAAGAAGTGGAGTGCGCAAATATTTTTCTCATTTATCTGTGTTGATGCTTTTAGCAGTTTGTTAGTTCAACTGGATTATTACTGGGGGGGAGGGGGGGGAGGAGGAAACCCCGTTAATTACTGTTTGCTCAATAAAATTAATATATAAATAATGTATTCAATTTAATTCTCCACCGTAGCTGAAACCCGATATAGTATACTTTGACAGAACTAGAAATACCTGCCTGCTGCTTTTTCCAATGGTTTTTAATTCAATATCCCCACAAAAATATATTTTAAAATTATTTATGGTTCAATATGTCATTTGCAAGTAAAAAATGGCCCGATAGAGGGGGACGACTTGAAAGGCCACTCTGCCTGGATTATATTACAAGTAGAATTAATGACGTAATTTAAAAGTTATATGTTCTAAAATCCGGTGTTAGAGAATGAAAATGTTACGGATGGTTGTTAAATAGCTACTATATTAACATGAAAATAGTGGAATTTACTTTTATAAGCTTATACGAGTAATTAACTATTACAACCCACTTCGGCGGCTGCATGGTCTAGCGCGTTATTCTCGCAGTAGATTAGACTGCCAATGACGGGGAGATCAAGGTTCGAATCTCGGCTGTATGTGCTTAGGGTGATTTTTCCTAAACTGTTTTCCACTCTCCATCCACACAAATGAGGGTAAATTTCCTATAAATCTAACCTTACTAATCCCTCACACTACTAGAGTAATTATTACATAAGCATACAAACCGAACGGGTAGTAGGACGCGGTTATAAAAAAAACTATTACATTTGTATTAGATTATATTGTTTTATTAATTCAGCCATATTTGTTGCTAAGTAGTGGAGAGCCAGGTTCAACCTAGGCCTATCATAGCTTCATATGCCTTATAATCTAACTTAAGAAGTCCTAGTACAGGCACAACAACCAATCCCCGGCCGTTAATTCGTCACTATGAAAGGGTAAGCCCACATTTTTCGACCATGCCGGGAATCACACGTGGAGCTCTCAGCTCAGTAGATAGACACGCTACCAACTAAGATAAGTTGTCGAAGTGTATAATCTGATATCTACCCAAAAAGCATTATTCTTGACAAGAGCTGGGAGTGAAATGCTACAGCAAGATGTGAAATATCACAGCTGGGTGCGTAATGTTTTATTTAAGTGTTTAATGCTACATATAGGTAGGTACTATTGCATCTGGGTGTGCAATGTTGTATTTAAGTGTGTAGTGCTACAGATAGGTAGGTAATATTACAGCTGGGTGTGTAATCATAAAACTAGGGGTGTACTGATACAGTTGTGCCAACTACATATAACTGATTAAAATAGACGAAAATTAAATCCTATAAGTACAATTTTAAAAACATAATTTTACATTCAATTAGACGATTTGTCTCAAACTTCAAATTAATTGCCTTAGTTAATTAATATATACCATTTCGGTGGTTACATGGTCTAAGGCATCACTCTCTCAAAAGACTGGATTGCTGATGACGGGGAGATTGGGGTTCGAATTAGGATTGGATGTGCTGAGTTTTTTCCTAATTGGTTTCTTCCTCTCCCTCTACGCAAATACGGGTACATTTACTCTAAATTCATACTTCTCTATCCATATAATATGAGCGTAGCGTAGTTTATATTTATATAATAAATTATATAAATATAAACTAGCTCTGCTAACACTGGCAACACTACACGATTTGCAATCGATATGCATGTATAAAAACGAAAGAGAGGTGGAAAGAACCAAATATATGAAGGGTGGTGTGAATATTAAAGCCACAATAAACCTTGATTTTGGTAGAAAGCCCCCTTTTGACCAACAGCATTGAAAGTCACTAGAACTTGGCATTTTGGAAACATATCCTATTTGGTTTATTAATGATAGAGTTCATCTAAACCTTATCAATAGCTTCCAATAATACTTCTTTATGCAGTAATGTATAATTTCTCTTTATATGATTTATTAAAAAGACTAGAATTATTATTATTATATGTTATATCTTACGACAGGTCCATTCCTTTAGTCAGTGAGCCTTGACTGCCAAAGCACTCTGTCCTCTACCGCCTCCTTGAGCTCCCAGAATCTTCTTTCCTTCAAACCATCCAATATTTGATTCCTCCTTCTTCCTAATTTCATATTTCCCTCAACCTTACCTTCTTTGAAGTCCTGCAGAAGACAGTTCCTCCTAAGGATGTGTCCAATCCAGTTTGCTTTGCACCGAAGAATTACATCCAAAATGGTTCTCGTTTCACCCACTTTTCATAGTTAATTTGTCAGCCTGTATGTCTATCTAATCTTCTCAAGTCTTCTTCACATTTCAAAGCTCTCCAAGTATTTCTTTTCTTATTTTTCTGCTCAAACTACAGTGCGATGCTACAAATGTAGCATTTCAACAGTTTCTTCCTCAATTCGCAACTCAACTTGCTGGTCAGCAGTAACCTCTTGTTGAAAGCTTCCTTTGCAATGGTGATCCTCAATCTAATTTCCTTGGCGCAGTAGGCATCCTTTGTCAGAAGAATTCACAAGTACTTGAAATGCTCTATATATTCCAAGTTCTGGTTCCCAAATTTGATTTTCAGCGTATCTTCATGTAATAACGTATTGTAAATACTATTTTTAATTTCACTGTTATTTGAGTTTCCATTTTTAAATAAGATACGTCCTATTAAAATCAAACTTTAGCTTCTCGTACTAGGTTAAGTATTTCACCCTCGTACCTACCTTACGAGACCGGTCTCAACGTCTTCAGATGATAGGAGAAAATCGAATCCCTTCTGTTAAGTATAAAGTCATGAAGCCCCTAAGGGAGGGTGGAAGGAAGGGGCTGCCAATTCCTTTTCGATAAACGACGACCTTCTGGTCGATCTCTCCGACCTTGTTCTGCCCACAGTATGAAGTGGAGCTCTGATTAAAAAGGGAACGTGTTTGTGACTTAAATCCTGGTTTGTTCCGTTATGAACGCTTTTTTTTCTGATTTCAGAACTAATAACTTTATTATCAGAGAGATTTATAGCTTAATCTTCTTAAGAATGGACATATTTTAATTTAATTTTTCTCTTTTGCCACGTCTTATTACCTGTTTAGGTTGTACGCACAAATTATAATTACTTTAATGGGGTTTGGGTAAGGAAGAAAACACCTTATTTTATCTACTCGCATTTGCGTGGAAAGAAAGGGGGAAACCACTTATGGGAAAATCACCCTTAGTAGGTACTCGACTGGGATTTGAACCTTGATCTCCCCATTTTCAGCAGGACAAACTAACACGAGAGTGACGCCTTAGACGATTCGGCTAATGAGGCGGGTAATGGACATTATTTGATAGCTAGAAAAGTTACTAGGTCTACTTTCACGCATGCATACATTAAGTCATGTGAACTACATTTGTCATTTTTGATAGATTAATAATATTAAAAATGTAGTAAAATGTTATCAATATTGACAGCAATAAAAGTTCTATTTTCAAAAATTTCCTTCTTGTTTCTTCCTGACTAAACACGTTTTTTATATAATATATAGGAAGCCGACTTTTGACCAACATTGATGGAAAGTTATTAAAATGTGGCATTCTAGAAATGTGTCTTATATGATTTGTTATTTAAAAGTTAATATAAAAGGTTATCAAAAGCTTGCAATAACATGCCTGCTTCCTGATGAATTACTATATAATTTATATTTAAATTATCGATTAAACACAATTGGACTAATTTATTTCCGTCATTGTGCTAACATGAATTTACAGTTTTCAATAACGGGCTTCCTATGAAAATCATACTGTAAGTTTGAGCCGAAAGGATCTGTTGAAGATTTTCCTTGATGTCGTTATTTTCACGCAGTTGCGTCCTTCAACCGGCGAGGAGACAAAAAGGGCCATGAAGGTGGTGTTTTAGTGAACTGGGAATTAGGGTCAGACGAGATCAAGAAGAGAGTCAGATACTCTTGTGATGAAGCTGTTAAAGCTCGCTTTCAATGAGTCTTCTTGATTAAAAGCGGAGACCGTAGCTCTACAAGCCTTTCGTTAAATTAGCAAAAGTCCTTGCCGTGTGTGTGAGAATAATTCTAATGGAAGGGATTGCGAATTTAGATCCCTATTTTTTAAAGCAGTTTTCATCGTTAAAAAAAATATTTTGACACAGATAAATAAAATATTGCCTCAATGGATAGGTTTAGTTTAATTTTCTACCCATAGTAATATCCAACGTCCTTGATTATATATCATGGTTAAACGAGGCCATTGTTAATTTACGTAGTTTTTTTTAAAAATATTTTTGAGCCGCTCCCCTCCCCCTAAGTAAGGGATCGTAAAATTTCCCATCGTCCACACGCTTCCTCACTCTATTTTACGTATTTTTGGTTTTACGATTTGTTAAATTATTGTAATCGTTTAGTTATTTTCTAGACATAAGGATTGCTAATAGAGCGACTAAGAAATTTTAGAATACTTAGATTTCAGAAAGTAAATTAAATATAAGTGAAATTTTGTAGCTATTACACAGTATTTATTTTCTGACTAAAAACATAGATTTTGTTTAACCATAAACATTGAGGAAAAAACCTTACATAAGATATATTCTGACCCCCTGCTCCCTTATAGGAAAATATAAGAAAATACTTCACCCCCACCTCCTCCTAAACCATAAAGTAATTTAAGGACGAACCCTAGTGGCATTTTATGAAAAACCTTTTAGTTGAATAGGAAAATTCCTGTTAAAAAAATTTGTATCACCGCGTCTTATTATGCATTAGTATCTTACGCCTTCAAGCTCAAGAACGTAGGTTTTACATCTCTGTGTTTTACGCATATGTATTCATTACGATCGTGGGATTTTAGCCATACATGCATGAAGGGGCAGTAGAAAACAATTTAGAAACGCCAAAAGTAGTGTAGATATTTGAATAGATCATATTTAATTAAATAATGTATACGACATATGTATTAATTGTATAGTTGTTCAGCATTTAAATTAAATACATCTGCTACAGAACACAATATTTATCAACTGTCTAGATATTAAGACAATACCGACAAAAAAACTAAAATAATTTCAATGTTTTATACGTGTTTGTTTCAAAACCCCTTTGATACATTTGGCGGACCTTGTACGGACCACCATAAACCAAAATTGACCTGTAAAATGGAAAGGTTTATGACTGTGTTTGGACTCAAACTCCCAATCTTGTGCGATAGAGTAATCACTTGTACAATGTGAGCCAGGGTAGAGTCTACCCAAACAATGCCATGTGTCACTTGTTTTTTTTCACTTGAAAGTAGGTCACAGCTATTTTGTAAAATACGTAGTATCAAAACACTCTCCTTCTCTCTCAATGCCTTTTTCTCGTTTAGGTTTAATGCCCTCTATCGCATTGTGAGAGTCTATTAACCTGCGCCCTATCGGATAAATGTCACAACTAGAGTCAAGAGAAATATAAATTGTCTTATTGATCCCACTCCAGGAAATACTTGTTATATGCGGTGTTTCGTTTTATGGTGTAACATATTTTTCTATTCTTGTATTATATAATATTTGTGACAGATTACTGGTCTCTCTATCTTTTTCAATAGATTGAGTGAAATTTATAATTTTATACTACATATATAAAAATATATTTAAATACACGGGGGTGTATTCGAATTGACAATGGGTATGCGCTAGAGATTGAAGTTTTTGTTAGATTTTATACATCAATTTGGGAACGTTTCGTCAAATTACATTGAGAGTAATAAAAAGGGCATAATGAATTAAATATATTATAAGCTATTATAATTGTTAGTTACGGCTATAGCCGCATCTAATATCATATTCTTTAAACTGGAAAATGACACCTGGACATGGGAATCGAACCTAGGACCCTGTGCCCGGGGACGGGACTATTCGTGGATAGCTCAGTGATAAAAGCATTGGCGTACTAAGCCAAAGGTCCCGGGTTCGATTATCATGTCCAGGTGTAATTTTCAATTTTTATATAAAAAAGGGTAGGTATAGTTTGAAATGTGTATGACAAATAAGGTTTTTCATCAGAATCAGTATTTTAAATATTTAAAAAGATACTAGTCGTATTCAAGCAAGAATCGCTGAGGTAAATTTTCTTACCTTGCCTAAAACAGTAGTAAAGGTTGGGTTAATATTCATGCATAACGCATAGATAATATCTCATAGTGCGCTAAAAGTTAAAAAAAACATTATTTTCAATGATGGCTGTTCATTGTCGATACATAATACACAACGCATAAAGTTGATTTAAATTAACTAAATCCCAGTGCAAAGTCAGACATTTTGTGATTTCTTATGCAAATATACGGCTCAAGACAATTTTTCAGAGACTTAAACCATATTTTTTATTACATTGGAAATCCTGCCTTAATAGCGTCCATCTATTCTCTGATTAAGGTAGCCTCCTCGGTCAGCGAGAAAATATCAATCATTGCCAGGCCACACGGCTTAAAGTACAATGGTCTGTGTCGTTTTCTGTAACTACGGCTTTATTCTGTCCAAGATTATACTCCTTTTCGCCCTTCACCCACAACCACCCTTTGTAATATCAATAATAAATAGTGGAAATAAAACTAGGAAACTTCTTATCTCAAGATAACCCTACCTACCATCTGGGGATAATGGCATTAACCTTAACGGTGTCCCCACTCAATGAATGAATTCCTCCATAAGCCAGGAGAGCAGAGCTAAGAGAAGGTCTTATGGCCAGATCTAGGGCATTAGTTCCACCGAGCTCTCAAATATCTTAAGAGGTTATGTTGTGAGACAATAAAAAAACTATTATATTTTGTTAAAAGAAGGATAGAACAATCCTTTTTCATCGAGACTAATCTCATAAGTCCGTAAATTAGATTTAAAATTCGCTTAAAATGAACTAATGTTCCATTTTCACACATTTCTTTCTATTAATAAAATTCAAAGTAAAGGTTGTTAAGGAAAAATAGCTTTTTTATTTAGAATATTTCAATTTTGTTTTGGCGTGAACGATATTTTGAAATAACGCATAAAATATTGTGTTGGAGCTGAACGTCTGCTCAGAAATTTCTCGCCTACCGAGGCGGGCCCCTTGGTGTAAATTATGTCTAGATTAAGGCTTTGTTATATAAAATGTGTAAGCCTTGATCTGCTAACTAACAGACACAGACTCGAACTTTGAATATGAGTGCATAACTGCACTGAAAACGAGAAGATGCCTGGTTAGATCAGTGGTAAATCATTGGTGCACTAAGCCAAAGGTCCTGGTTTTGATTCCCGTATCCAGGTGTATTTTTTCAACCTATTCGAATACGATTTAGATAAAGCGGATACCGGTAATTTTAATCATTCTTCGCCCAAGCGAAATTAAAAATGATTCAAGCCAGAATCTAATACTCATGACCCCCAGGCCAAGAAGACGTAAACATAAACAAAACCTGTAATATAACAAGTTTTCTTGTGGGTGACGGCAAAGATAGTTTTATTACACGTCTATGTACCGGGAAGGTTGGGCGGGAGGCCTGCCCTCAAGGCGGACAAACTGGCTCGTTTGTCGACCGGCCTCTCGAAACTCACTAGTAATGAGCTTCCTACGTTGTTCAAGAAGTCCTACTCAGATTATGATGATGATGATGATGATGATGATGATGATGATAATGATGGAGTTCCCTACTTTCATATTCGCCAGTATGGAGACAGTTCTCAACCAGTGGGTTATCGGTAGTAGCGCAAGCGGGTCGTTAAGAAAACTTGACCAGTCCTTTTTTAAGGGCGTTGCCTACCTGTGACGTCATAGCCAATCCAGATGGGATTTCCCATCTTAATGAATTTATGTTTTACTCAGCGAGTTTTAAAGATATAACGTTGAAACAAAAGCCATAAAATTCTTATATAATTCTATAAATAGTCATACAGTGTCACAAAATTATTATTTTTATATTTAAGTTTTTTTTGTAAACGTATGTTTATAAGCCCTCTACAACTTAAAGACGTTGCCTACCTGTGACGTCAGAGCAAAAAAGATAGAATTTCCCAATAACTTTCTAGTAATATTTACCAAATGTTTAATCAACTGTTTGACATTTTATAACATTTTTCTTTCAGTGCATATCAAACCATTTCTACTGCAGGAACTCCCAGAGCCCCCAGTCAGAATATGAATCCTGACCTCACCAGTTAAACCAAACGAGGGTGACGTTGAGCCCGTGTGTTTATTTCATTCGTATAAACTACTTACATATATATTATTTATATGAATGCGACTAAGATGTCTCAAAAGATAATCAACAAGCCCAGAGGGTATTTAGAAAGCTATGATAGCAGCGTCCCTAGCCTAAACACAAGACTCTTCCAGCAAACTAAGTCAACAAGCAACTGTCAGAGTTAGTTTATTATTATCATTATTATTATTATTAACACCGCGCCTTACTACCCGTTCGGGTTATACGCACTTACGCTAACGTGTAATGGTAGAATGGTAGGGTGATTGTGAGATGAAATGGAGGACCTACAGTTTAACGTGGAATCCGAACCACGGTGGAGGCCTGGAATTCCCCACATTCACAAGATGTATTGTCAGAGGTGAAGGAAGGGTTTGTTAATCAGATAAATCTGTGCCGGGACCGAGGATTGAACCCCGGACCCCCAGCACAGAAGTCTGACACCTTACCCCTAGACCGCCAGGTCACCCAGAGTTAGTTAACCAAAAGGAACCTTATTAGTAACTAAACAGTTTTTTGTTATTGGAACAGTTTACATTTCTACGGTGTTTGAATGTTGCGCCTTCCTATAATACCAATCAATTGAAAAAGTAAAAATTACGCTATAACCTCAACCAGCTATGCCACTCCACCCGATATATGCCACGACGCCGAATGCGGTCGCGACTCCCGGGTTGTAAACCACTGGTCTAGTGCATTAGTTCACTTAGCCATCAGCACAATAAATTATTGTATTTGAATCTTTATCACTGAAAAGATTACTTGTCGGTCTTCCCTAGCCGTGAATGGAATTTGTACCCTCCTGACACAGGTAGCCACGCTAATCTGCGAAAGAGGAGAAGTGTCTGCATGGAGGGGGTAACACCTGTCAGAAGAGGCCGCAGATTTCATGCGTGAGTGTGTCAAGTTAAGATGCAAAAATGTCTCTGTAGGAGTCTTCCTGCCAGAATATAGATTAGAAAAGTCAATGTAAGCAAATGCCTATCTAGAATAGGAAACAAGAAAAAGGTAAAATTAAAAAGCAAGTCAATGTTTTCAAGGCGCAAATATTAAAGTGACTGTGTAAACTCGCCAGAGGAAGAGGGAAAGGATTAAAATTACATAGATAAGTGAACTCTCGGGGTTAACTTCTCATTTTCTTCCCACTCTTTCTATTTCGTACATTAGCGTCCGAGTGTGATAGCGCTTGTAGACTAATTAAATTAAGATGCAACCCGCTTTGCCAAATAGCTTCGGAATCTCCGTAGCCAACGTCGTTAAGCGTAGGAGGAATTTAAATTAATGTTTCATTATGTTAATAGGTTTGATTCGCAGCATTGGCTATTACCTGCAATTCTATTTTCATAAGAAGGGACTTATTAGACAACTAAATCTACATTCAAGTATTCATACGTTAGGTCATGAGATCTGCAACTGTCACTTTTGACAGAAAAGGGAGAGGAGAGGTACATTTTTAACTCAAACTTAGCTAGTGCTGTTATCTGTTAGACAATTATAAGACCTTTATATTACACTTTAGATTATGGTTGAAAGAGATCTCTTGTCATCTTTAAATTAGTTTGAAATAAATTATTATTATTATTATTATTATTATTATTAGCACGGCGTCTTACTACCCGTTCGGGTTATACGCACTTACGCTAATGTGTAATGGTAGGGTGATTGTGAGATGAAATGGAGGACCTACAGTTTAACGTGGAATCCGAACCACGGTGGAGGCCTGGCATTCCCCACATTACAAGATGTCTAGTCAGAGGTGAAGGAAGGGTTTGGTAATCAGATAAATCTGTGCCGGGACCGAGGATTGAACCCCGGCCGCCAGCACAGAAGTCTGACACCTTACCCCTAGACCACCAGGTCACCTTGAAATAAATAAATTGTTGTTCTGGAAAATATGTGTAATGTAACTTTACCTCTTTTTCCCTTGCACCCTTGAGATATTATCAAAACTTATAAAATTAAACTAATACTAAGTAGCATTTTATAAATTTTGGCATAACAAAAATATTGTATTTTCCAAACGGTCCTTACTTTTTAAATCGGACTGTATATGAACATAAAAAAACACTTTCTTATTATCTTTCTGTGCTAACTGCAATTACTCACTTTAATGGAATCGGGATAAGACCAGTCTAATTTATATTAAATGTACCCAAATTTGCGTGGAAACTATTTAAGGGATAAGATACTTAAGTACACCTAGCCAGGATTCGATTCCCAACATCCTTATCACAGGTAATCATATAATTTGCGATCCTAATACCTTAAATTCTTCATCAACATGAACATCTTCCAGCCCCTGGCTGGGTTTGTTTGGACCATAAGCCTCTCCACCGCCTCCTTTCCTCCAACCACCTCTCTCCCTCCACCTTGTCCCAGTCCTCTCCTCTTCCCTCCACACTCCTCCTTACTATATTCAGACATCTGCCCCTTGGTCTTCCTCTCGGTCTCCTATCCAACATCCTCCTGGGTATCCTTTCCCTCTCCATTCTTCTCAAATGGCCACACCCCCTTAGTCGTGCCTTCTCTATCCTGTCCTGGTTCCTCTCTCATTTCTCATACTGTTATATTTTGTCACACTGTCCTGCTTCTCAGAAATATTATTTCACTCGCCCGCACTATGCTTATACCTTGTTCCTTCAGTACTCTTTGTAAAATTTAAATTTTGAAAATAAAAAATAAATACTTTTCCGACTAAATACGTAATTTTTGTACTTTCTCAACACAATTTTTTAAATTCAATTTTTCGGAATAAATACTTTTTTTAAAAAAGAGTATTTTCCTTGTGACACACATTATTTGATAATCGTGTAAAAACGAATTATAAATAAATCCAAACCAATATAATCTATATTAGCCTTTTATATTGCTATGTAAAAACAGTTTCAGCAATTCCAATTGCAGATAGATCCGCGAGGCATTTAATTCCATATAATTGCTTTTCACGACTTTAAACTTTCATTATCCACGAAATCTACGTGGTATAATTAACTTACCACGCTGTAATTAATTGAGTTTCATGAAACATTTTATGTTGTGGGTAGAAAAGAAACACTTTCTTGCTATTTCAAAAACCCATTAATTTTGAACCAGCTGTTTTCATTAATAATTAATTATATCCTGATAAATCTCTAATTTTATATCCTGTGTAAACATGATACATCTTCAAATTAATTAAATACCATTATTCTAATTAATATTATTAATACTCTGGGTTAGAGGAGCGGTTAAAACGCTTGAATGATATTAAAGGGTTTGGATTTAATCCATAATTGTAAATTCATTTTCCTTTTACTGTATCTTACCCTACTGTTTTAAAAATGAGTCCCCGTGTCTGTCTGTTCCACTAAACCAATTGTGGTGAAATTTCGCGTGGGCATAACTGTGGCATCCGGCTAACATTAAGGAGACCCGTCTCGGTGGCGTAGTTGGCTAACGCACTAGTCGTGTTGAGCTCGACTGCCGAGGACGGGGAGATCGAGGTTTGAATCTCGGTCGGGTGAACTGGGGGTGGCTTTTCCTAAAATGGTTTTCCACTCTCCCTCCACGAAAATTCGGGTTCAATCCCTCTAATTCAACCTTTCCAATCCCTAATCCATTAGCATAATTAGTACATAAAGCGTACAACCAGAACGGGTAGTAAGACGTGGTGTTAAATAATAATGATAATAATAATAATAAACATTAAGGAGAATTAAAATGCACGCACGCCATTTTTTTTCCAATATGGCAGCTACAAAACACTACTTTTGACATTTCTCTCAGTTGTTAGCCTTCTCTTTCAACTATCCTAATTATCCTGACACCATCAGTGTATTTATTCAGGTGTCACCTACGAGCATTCTTAAAAACCGTTTGGCTTATATACACTAGGAGTTTTAAAGACTCGAAAAGTTATATTTAGTGTAAATGTACCCACATTTGCTTGGAGGGAGAGTGGAAGCCCGTTTTGGAAAAATACCACTCTCAGTACACCCGACCTAGATTCGAACCTCGATTTCCCCATCATCGGCAGTCAAGTCTACTTTGAGAGTAGCGCCTTAGACCATGCAGCCATCGAAGCGGGTTCCTACTAGTGTTAATCACCGGAAAATAAACAAGGATTAAATAAAACTATACTAGGTGGGCGTTACACGTATCCAATCTTATTCAACCGGGAGCAGACTTTCTTTACTGTCGAGTAGGGATTTGGACAATTAAATCTCAGCTTAAGGGTTTAATTCACCTCTTCTTAACTATTCTAGCGAGTCGCTTTTACTCCTTATCTCGTGATTTAATTAAAACTTTAACTTGTAATACCTCATCCATTATTTAAATTCTTTTTCAGACATGTTTGTTCTCCCATTTTAATTACTAACCGCGAGATTTTCTTCGTCTGAAAACTCTTTATCTATTTATTAGCTCACATTTTAGTTTCATGTTTTTTAAACGTGTTTTGAATTTTATACAGGAGATACGGAGCGTTTCTAAACGTGGGAGAAGTACTCTTTAATAAAATAGAAAATTATAAAAAAAAAACACAAAGGCGTTTATTAAAAACAAATTAAAATGTTACTGCAATGGGACCAGCTTCAGTGGAGGAATAGTCTAAGCCACAGATATCTTTAACATTTGTATGTACAGTACAAGGTCCAAAGATTCTGTTTCTTGCTACCTTGTGGGCCGCAATACTGTATCAATAATATTCGGATTGTATATACATAAAAATATTTCTATTAGCTCATTCTTATACTTAATCTCATACGCTATGGATTATGATTTCTAGTCAAGTATGTTCTTTTGTCTACTAGAGTTGTTATTTGCAGGATCAAAGTACATTTGTATCAAAACGTAATATTTTTCTTCGGATGAAAAGCAAAAATAGTTAATAAAATAACGCAAACTACTTAAATAAAATACCTATTGCCGTCTTTCTTTCTGTACCTTGGGCTGGAGCCGAAACTATTTCACCCATTGAGCTAAAATCTAATAGCTGGTGTTTTCGTAAGGTCTCCTCAAGGTGCTTTTGGAATGAGAGATCCAACCCTAAAATTAAGGGTAATTTACTGAAGGGCGAAAAGAGAGAAAATCGATTAACGATAAAATTATTTATTTTAAATATATCTTTATAAAACCAATAGTTTCTGAGCTATAATCAAATATAAATATATATATATATATATATATATATATACTTTTTGATACAGGTCTTTAAAAATGAATTTGATTCTTATGCTCTTTGGTGGACAAAAATGTTTCGCTTTGTTAAATTTTTCTGTAACAGTGTTCCTAGTTTCTAATGCCATGGAGTAAGTAACAGTGTATATTATGTAATTTATGATCTTTGATTCAGTGTTTCAACAGCAATGTATTGTATGTATTGTTTTAGATAGATATGAGGAGAGTTGAATTTAGAGGAAGTGTACCCACATTTGCGTGGAAGGAGACTAGGATGTAAAATTAACTATCAATAAAAAAAACTACCCCAAGGTACACCCCACCGAGATTTGAACACCAATCTCCCCGTCATCGACAGCCCCGGCTATTGAGAGTGACGCCTTAGAGTTTATGCTGGATTCAAACATAAAGCTACGCTATGCGCCCTTTTTTGCTCGTGTGTTTCACACAGTGAGCTGTACTACGCTATACGTTGGAAGGTTTAGCAGAGTATTTGAAGTCTTCAAGACAACATAACCTTTTGTGTGTCTGTCCGTTGTGCGCATGCGCAGCACAAAACGTAGCGCGAGTGAGATGTAAAAATCGGCCGGTCTGCGATTTCGCTCACATAGCGTAGCTTTGCACGGCATAGCGTGATGCGTGAGCGTATTTGTTGGCTATAGATCTTAGAACATAGTATAGCGCAGCAAAGCATAGCGTAGCTTCATGTGTGAATCCGGCACTAGACCATGCGGACACCGAAGCGAGTCTTTTGGATATAACTGTTCAAACCTCTCAAATATTATTTATTAATAAACCTAAAACTTATATTATTTAATTATTTTAACAAATCCATTGTTTAAAAAAAAACTAATTCAATAAATTAACTCCTCATGCTCCTTCCTACCTTATTTTGAAGAGAGAGGATATACATCGGAGAAAATTTGGAGGGGAAATTCAAATGTCAGATTATATTTACAAATTTTCTCGCGTTCTGATTCTATATTTAAAAAATAACGATTCCCCCCTACTTTTTTAACGCCCATATCCTATGTGTCCATCGAGGCGTGGTGACGTCCTTCCCTAACTAAAAACACGGCCAACCTGTGACTACACCATCACAGCCCGCCCCCTCACCCCCAACCCTTGTATTCTCCTTTATTATCTTTTTAACCTTGATAACATAAAAATAAGTACACGTTTGAATAAAAAGTTTGTACCTCTACTAAAAATATGAACACATAAACCGTTGACATTCATATATAATTTTAGCTGCAAGATTGAATTTAGTCAAATGGGATGTTTTTTTAATCAAAGATAAACAAAAAGATATAGCACACTTTGACGCGAAAACTATTTTTTTTAAATTCTTTGTTAGTACAAAACTAAAACGCGTTGTATTTTACTGAAAATATAATCTAATAATATAAAAACTAACTTACTCGTATATGTTTTCATTTATTTGAGCTATTTAACGTGCACGTTCTGAACCGACCAATTATATCAGAACACGACTTATTAATTAGCATGTATTTAGAAAAGACACAGCTAGTCCCCAGTCATTGATTATTCCCTGTGACCGGAGAAACCCACATTACATCAATGATACAATTTTCGGCCATGACAGGAATCGATCCCGGAATCCTAAGCTTAATACACAGACACGCCGTCAACTTAGCTAAGTCGTAAATTTATTAATCCATTGAAGATGTTTTAATATGGATAAAAAAACATATTTCCAAGCTCCCAGTTTTAATTTGTAGTGTCAAAAATATCTATCTATCTGTACAATATAATATCAAATGGTTTTAGTTCGAAAAATAAAACATTACGTTTGTATTTTTTTTAGTCTTTTGACTATTATTTTAGAAATGCTCGCATCTGGGAATTTATTTGGTTACGCTAAGGCCTAAAACCATAAGTTTCCGGCCAACTTTCTCAAGCGAGAAATACCTCAACGGCGCAACTTGTAATCATAACGTCAACAAATTAAAATGGCGGCATATTAATAACTTATTAGTTTCAATACCTTCATATTATGAATAGTACACTATTATTAGGTAAGTCTTTAACTAAAACAAAATGATTACAAAAAAAATTGAGACATGATAAAGTTGTGAAGTTTGAGTGAATTAAATGTAGCATTGTTAAATCAGTCGAGCGGAAAAATTATATTTATTAAAGTACTTTGTATTATTGATTCCATTAACCTATCGATGAATTTTTGCTGTAAATACGATAATACTGCATTCGAATATACTGTGTTAACTTTGTTAAATTACCTATTAACATAGTAATTAAAACAATTTCGAACAAGCACATAATTTGTTTATACTACGTGGTGGAAAATCATTACATTTTTTTGAATTGTTGCATTTTTACAGCCATTATCTAGAGACGACTTGTTGAGTATATTTTTTAATAGATTGGGCGTGTTAGGAAGAAAGTACATTTTTATAGTGATGTTCCAAAGGATCAATTAGACTCTGTGGCTTAATTAGCCTGCCAACTGAACTAAACATTTACCTTAAAGTTTTTAAATGTGTTTTTACAATGCAAAGAATGTTATGCATACATTTATTTATTTTTGTCTGAAAAATACCCACTACATTAAAATTTCTATCTTTAAAAAGAGTTAAGTATTATCTATATTTTTCACCATTTTCAGAAATATTTAAAATAAAGAAAAATCTACTTTGGAAGTAAATTCCTCTCGTGGATTGGTCAAAGAAAGCGCAAATAGTGACATTTGTGGTTACGTCAGATGACGTCACCGATGTTGTTGCCACCAGCTAAACGCCTTTTTTAGTGGATACAGAAATGAATCAAATAAACAGGGTATGTCTTGGGCGAAAAAGGGCGACAATTTTTAGACTTATACGTCGGAGGATATTTACATCCGTTAGTGAATCACTCTGCTCAGGGTGTATTGGAGATTACCACGACATCCGGAGACATGGCAACACGGTACTCTCATGACGCGTCGACAACAAGGTTAGCTATTTGCCGATTACTAGTTTAATTGTCTTATCCATTACGGAGCATGCTGCGACCACCGTTAAATCAGACTTGGCACTTTGCCTCGACGATAGTCTAATTAATCGGCTTAAACAATTAGTGTGCTTCGGGCCAATCCTTATCAACTGAAACGGACTACATGGCTAAAATATATATGTATAGATATGTATATAATTTTCATTACATCCACCAGATTTCACCACATTGCAGTTGTTCGATATGTCATGTCAATTAAAAAAATTTTGGTTTCTTATACACAGCGTATTACTACCCAAGCGACCAATAAGCATTTAACTACACTAATGTGATCGTGAGGAGAAAGAGTTAAGAATAAACGTATTGTACCCACACTTGTGTGAAGGAGGAATGTAAAACCATCTAGATAAAAAAACACCTTGGGTACATCCGACCAGGGTACAAACCCCAATCTTCCCCTCATGCTGCAAACCAGAATATAAAACACTGACTCCTGTGTCCATGTGCCCACTGGTATGGTTATTTATCTGTTTAATGGCCTTAAAGTTAGTAGGTCTATTAATAAAACAAATATACTTAAAAAATATATCAAACAAAGTTTAAAAACATGTGTAGAGGGCGCAAATATTTTAATTGAAAACTCACACTCATTTTTTTCTGCACCAAATCTTTTTAGGAATAATTGGGTCATTGGTTATATGTTTGTTTTATAGTTAAAAATTTAAAATATCCTTAGCTCCGTTTTAAAGCAATTTGATCTTATTCACATACGGAATTCCCAAAACAAAGAATTTAGGCCTATTATAGTAAGCTTCTGGTTTGAAGAAAGGTTTATAAAATACTAACATTTTTGTGGTCAAAATTGATATGATTTTAGTATATTCTTAGTATTAGTTAAGAGTTAATAATAAATTTGATCACTGCAGATCTAAGGACTTGGCATATGAATGTATGAAACTAATTTTGATCAGATTCTATTCTTTCTACAGGAATCCTTCTTTGGCGGATGTAGTTAAACAACCTGAAAAAAAAAGAGGTGAAAAAGAAATAAGGAAGGTAAATGTAGACATATTACAATTCTCATAGGAAGTACCATATTTACAGCCACCTGCTTCGGTGGCCGCATGGTCTAAGGTGCCACTCTCGTGCTAGACTAGACTGCCAATAACAGGGAATCTGGGTTCAGATCCCAGCCGGGTGTAGTGGGAGTGGTTTTTACTAAATCGTTTCCCACTATCCCTTCACGTAAATGCTGTTACACTAAATGCAATCTTTCTTATCCCTAACTCATTAGCGTTGTAAGTACTTACGCTTATAGCCTGAGCAGGTATTAGGACGCGTTGCTAAAACTTAGATTAATTAATTATTATACAACTAGCGAAGTTCCTAGATTTTTTCACATATCCATCCATACGTAAAGTTATGTGATCTGCAGCTGTCGCTTTAGATATATATTATCAATAAATAGTTGTAAAATAACAATAATAATATACTTAATGAAATGTTATCAATATTAGCTGCAAAATAATATGTTTGTGTCCTTTAAACCTTGATTTCAAACCAGTTAAAAAACTTGAAAAATAAAAGGAAAATATATTAGAGAAAAATAACTCACTGGATAAACACTGAATTCTGCTAACTTGTCAACATGTTTCCAAGTTAGCAGAATTCAGTGTTTGTTCAGTGAATTATTTTTCTTTAATATATCTTCCTTTTATTTTGCAAGTTTTTTTAACTGGTTTGAAATCAAGGTTTAAAAGACACAAACATATTATTTTGCAGCCAATTTTGATAACATTTTGACCCGCCTCGGTGGTGTAGTTGGCTAACGCGCTAGTCGTGTTGAGCTCGACTGCTGAGGACGGGGAGATCGAGGTTCGAATCTCGGTTGGATAATCTGGGTGTGGTTTTTCTTAAATGGTTTTCCACTCTCCTTCTACGCAAATGCGGGTTCACTTCCTCTAATTCACCCTCCCCAATTCCTAATCCATTAGAGTAATTAGTACTTAAAGCGTATAACCCGAACGGGTAGTAAGACGCGGTTCTAAATATATATATAACATTACATTAAGTATATTATTATTGTTATTTTATAAATATTTATTGATAATATCTAACTAAAGCGACAGCTGCATATCACATCAAACCCGCTTCGGTGGCTGCATGGCCTAAGGCCTCCTCTATTGAGTCCATAATCGTGTAACCGTGCCGACCAATGAGGAAGTTGGAAACAACGTCCAATTAAACTCTTCGAAAGAAAATTTTCTAGAACTAGACGCAAGCAGACGTCATGTGTGAGACGACGATATCACAGTTGATCAATTATTAACACAAGTAACTACACAACATTTTTTAATAAAACGTCCAGGATAGGCTACATTTGAACGATAGGTTAAGTGCACTCAGTCACACATAATATATTTAAAACATGAGTTAGTTAGTGTGATTGTCATGAATAATGCCATTAGTGCTTTCAACTCTATGCGCACGCACGCTTACTGTGCTGTGATTGGTTGTCCATAGCAATCCGTATCGACTAGTTCTTACAAAATTTAAGTTAAGTCAACTATCAGAATAGTCACACCAATAAGGCAGGGAAGAAGAAAGTAATATTTAGAGGAAATGTACCCACAATTCACTTGGAGGGAGGGAAAAAATATCCTCGTTTGGACTCGAACTCAAATCTCCCAGTCCCAGAACAGATGAAGTTGATGATTGTTTATATATTTTTTTTAAATTTAAAACTATTTGAAGTACCTGGCGTAGCCCGGGAGAAATATTTTTAGTTTAATGATTGTACTGTGTAAGGTAGCTTTACATTTTTAAGAGTTCGGCTTCTAGGTTTACTTGTTTGTGCACATGGCGTACTAATTTTTAAATTTTCAGAACTCTTAGTTTGGTATGTATCGTGCAATGCTCATGACAGATAAACAAACGCTACATTTTATAAATATATAGAATAAGTTTGTAGATAGATATGGCAGTACGGTATCATCTCGTGTTGTTTCAGTCCATGTTGTATGTGAATGTGTGTGTGCGTGTAGTTTACATCAAACGCATACAATTACTACAAGTCGTAAACTATAAGAGAGGATTAATATCTAATTTCCCTCCGTGAACCAAAAACCGATTCCTTTGTAGCGATCTCTAAACTTGGCTCACAATACAACTTTGTTGGTCTCGTCAACGAGTATTTCTGTATCCCTCTTTGTCTGTCTGTCTAGTTCATTTTTTTTATCTCTTGCGATTGTGGCACCCTCACCCCTCTACATGTAAGCCCCACCCAATCCCTCCTAGACCCCACAGTCTATCCAGCGTAGGAATGTTGGTAACTGACAGTTGGTGGAATATTTTTACTATAAACATTGGTAAAAGTTAGCTAATGTGGAAATTATTATTATTATCTTACTAAATACTATATTATCAATCAAAAGTGATATTAAACAATTCTAATAATATTTAACTCAGAATTAATGCATCGTTGTTTTTCGTAATTTATTGAAAGAACAAAATTTATAAATAAAAAATAATATATTTGGTTTCATGGGTGTGGTAACAAGATATTATATTATAGTACATGAAATAATAAATAAACTAATATTATGGTCACACTTGTACTGTATATTGTTAAAACTGGCCACCAAAATAAAACCCAAAATATTTATTTTATAACTTAGAAAAAAAGCCATAAAAAATTGTTTCAAAATAAATAGTTTTTTATTTTGTGAACACATGCGTAGTAACACAAACTGAATACAGTTTGTATGACGTCATTAACCACCCTAACTCCCTCACACAACCACAAACCACAACTACAGACACCACTTACACACACACACACACACACACAAAATAATATGGTGCACCACACAAACTTTCTCCCACTCTTTTAAAATAAACATTTATTAAAAACTCGCAAGATTCGTGGAGCGAAATAATAGGTCTATACACTGTTGTAGAAACACTTCACCACAGAATATAGATAAAATAATATACACTGTTACTTACTCCATGGCATTAGGAACTAGAAACACTTACACAATAATTGAGAAAAGAGAAACCAAAGAGCATAAGAATAAAATTCATTTTAAAAGACCTGAATTAAAAAGTAATAAATATATAAATATATATATATAATTTTGTTGTTATAGCTCAGAAAATATTAGTTTCATAAATACATATTTCAAATAAAATTATTTGTCACCACATCTTACCCGCGTTCGGATTTTACGCTTTTAAATTATTATTTTACTTTTGGTCTTAATAGTATTACAACGACAAATTATTTTGTATCTCATATAGTTGCGGAGAAATTATGAAAATATGAAATTTTCTTTGTGTAGCCTAATCAAAGTAATTTCATGAGAAAATGAGAATTTCTATTTTGTTTATTATGATAAACAATATCCACATAAAAAATTAACCGCTCGTTAGAGCGAATTTTGAACAGATAGTTTTTTCTCTTTTTATCCTTAAATTTAGGGTTAGATATTGAATTCCAAATATTCCTTGAGGCGACCTTATGAAAACCCCAAATACCAAGTTTTAACCCAATCAGTAAAATAGTTTAGGCTCTAGTCCGAAGTACAGACTGACAAATGGCATTGCGAAAACAACCTTTTTTTTTTTCAAGAGGTCATGAAACGTCGACATTAATTATCAAAATCTTGAGTTCGATTTTTATGACAATCACAATATTTCTCTCCGAGGTGTCAAGAGAAAGTAAAATAGAAACATCCAAACGGATATTTTCATAAGGTCTTGTTTCAATAATGTAAAAAAAAAGTTTAAAGGAAAATTTTATTATTAAAAACAAATTGTTTGTTGTGAAAGTTCTAACTGCAAAAGGTGACAACGCAAAATAAAGTTTTGCAGATCATAGGGCTTGGCGAATGGATATATGGGAGTATATCTAGTAACAAAGCCGTAGTCGAGGGGTGGGTGCTGGGGGCTCAAATCACCCCTGAAATTTTATGAACAAAATATATGTGCCTTTATTTTTTGTTCAAACAATATCAAAATTAATGTATAAGTACAAATTAGGGGGCTGTGTTACCATAAAAAAAAACACTTCAGATGCTTCTAGAGGTGTTTCATATTCATAATTTTTCCCAGCCTTTGGCAGTTTGGGGGGTGTGCCCCTCCCCCTCCCGAAACTATTGGCTGACTACAGCCATGTCTGGTAAACTTTTCTAGCCACTCCTAAGCTGGATAGAATGTAAATCATAGCTGACAAAGTTAGCATATCCATGCGGAATATACACTCCACCATCCCTTCCACGGAATGTAATCAAACTTGAGGTATCATCGCCAACAATACGTTCAGTCTGTTAATCCACTCAATTCGAACTCGAACCAGATTCGTTGATGAAATTACATCGAGGATTTGTTTCGACTCCTCTTTTCCTTACCCCTCTTCATGGAGCTGACATTGAGGGGGGTAGGGAGGGTCGGTGTTAAACTTCACACAACACAGACCGAAGCTAAACACCATACAGTCGATAGCAAACTAAACAAAGAATAACGTGTCGACCGACCTGCCGCTGTGGTGGTCAAGTTTTTTACTTTTTAATACAGAGAAAGTATTGCAATTGTGAAAAAAATACAACCTCGAGACTGTAATAGGTCCTGCCATTTAATGTGGTCCCTCAGCTCAGTCTGTCTGCCTGTACCCGGGGATGCAGCTACAAAATATAATTGTATTCATAGTATAATTGTATAATAGTATGGCTTGCCAGTTCCGGGGAGGTTGGGGTTTGAATCCCAGTTTAAGAACTGAGGGGTTTTCCTTCCTAAATCAGCGGTTTCTAACCTTTTGCAGGCCTTTATGATTTAGAGGAATTATACCTTTATTTGCGTTGAGCGAAAAGGGGGAAACTTTTTAGGAAAATTCCTCCCTCCCCCGACACTTCCCC
>CABFOW010000468.1:151026-175596 GCA_902141385.1 Timema californicum | reverse complement strand
CCCCCCCCCGTATTTATGGCTGGAATTTGAATCCTTACCTAATCACCGGCAAACCAAATTAGTGTGTCGTTAAGCCAACGTTCTTGATTAAATTATTATAAATTGCTTATTTATAATGACTATACGAATGCGACTAAGATTTATAAAAAGAGACTCAACGAACCCAACGAGTATTTTGGAAGCAATGCTCTCGTCTAAACTCGAAACTGCTACAGCAAAAGAGGTCAGCAAGCAACCGTCAGTTCCCCGCTTCGGTGGACTCGTGACTTAACGCACTACTATTGTGTTGGACTAGACTAGCGATTACAGGGCGATCAAGGTTTGAATCTAGGTCGGGTGTATTAATGGTGGTTTTTCCATTATCTCTCCAAGCAAGTGTGGGTGCACTTGCTCTAAGTATAGCCTTCCTGATCCGTAATATCATTAGCGTGATTATTAAATTAGCGTATAACCCGAACGGATAGTAAAACGTGGTGCTAAAAAAATTAATAAACACTTAACAATAATTAGCCAACAATATACGGACTACGATAGGGCTTCGAGAATATTTCTTACATTTGGCTCGAGCTCGGTCCAAATCGAAAAAGTTAACTTCTCACAGCCTAGTAAGAACTATTGTAGAGCTTATATTTATATATAAAAAAAAGAAAGTTATAATTGGCTCGCGACGCGGCATCTCGGAAATCATTTCTAAGTTCTCCGACATCAACCCTCAACGTCTGGCGGGGGAGAAACTTTCCCTTAACACGATCAGAAACTCGATCCCGTGACGAGAGGAAACTTGGTGGGACTAATTACACTGACAATGACGTCAGTAAATCGATGTTTACAACTTTAGAGACAGAGCAAGGGCTAACAGCGCGGAGGGGGGCATAACAATCTGTTTCAAAGGATCGATTACATAATTTTATTCTTTCGAAACAATTTTTGACCTCTGCGCACCCGTATCGGGGGTAGAATGGTCTAAAGCGTCACTCTCGCATTAGATTCAACTGCCAATGACGGGGAGATAATGATTCGAATACCAGTCGGATGTATTGTTGTTTTTTTCTAAATGGTTTTTCCACTCTCTCTTCACGCAAAGATTGCAGAGATTCATCTCAATTCAACCTTCTTCATCCTTGAAACATTACCGTATTTAGTATATATATTAGGTATAACCCGAACGGGTATTAAGACGCGGTGATTAAAAAACAATTATAAGAAACGTGACTAAAGGAAGTTTTGTGTGGAGCCCCTTGATCAACTTTAAACTAAGAGAAGAATAATCTCGAATTAGGGACACACATAGGCATGAAGAAGGACTCCTACGGCCTTGGCGTTTAAGATTACTTAGAAACACAATTTTTGGGATTGTTGTTGTCAAAAGAAAAATTGAAAATAAACTATCTCTAGCATGTTTTGAGTTAAAACTTTAACATACAGACCCGCCTCGGTGGCGTAGTTGGCTAACGCGCTAGTCGTGTTGAGCTCGACTGCTGAGGACGGGGAGATCAAGGTTCGACTCTCGGTCGGGTGAACTGAGGTTTTTTTCCTAAATGGTTTTCCACTCTCCCTCCACGCAAATGCGGGTTCACTTCCTCTAATTCAACCTTCCCAATTCCTAATCCATTATAGTAATTAGTACTTAAAGCGTATAACCCGAACGGGTAGTAAGACGCGGTGCAAAATATTATATTATTTAACATATAGCGGTTGGTTGGACTGATAAAAGTGCATGTAGTGCACTTCATGGTGCCAAAATATAAAAATAAAGAATTGGAAAGGAACCTATATATTTGAAACTAAAAAAAAGAAGCCCTCCGAAGCTAGAATAAAAGTTTAAGAATTGGTTTTTTTCAACACTTCTTAATACATACGAGCATAGAGAAAGGAATACATTTCTCTATGATACGAGCTACCCTTATATTTACAATGCTAGGATAAGGAAGAGTAAGGTAGAATTTAGAGTAATATTTATCGAACTTTTTTATCTTGATTCTAAAAATAATATTTTCCCAGCCCAGAAACCCAAAGTTTATATTTATTATTTCTCTAATTTTAATGTTTAATTAATTAATTTCATCCATTTTTTTAAAGCTGTATTATTTCAATAAAATTTTAATAGAACAAAATGTGAGGCACAATATTTAATTAAAATGTGACTTTGTTAAAATGTTCGGTTAAGTGACCAAAGAATATTATTTCAGTAGCTACTTTAATGCTGTTTCATTTTTGGGGAGAGTTCGTTTGAGTTTTTATTCTGTATCGATACATCCTTAGGAGGAACTCTTTTCTCCATGACGTCGTAGAAGATTAGGTTGAGGGAAATATGAAATTATTTAGAAAAATGGAGGAATCAAATTTTGGATAAACTGAAGGGAAGAAGAAGATTCTGGGTGCTAAATGTGGCGGCAGAGGACAGGGTGCATTGGTGCTCTAAGTTCGCTGCCTTTAGACAGAAAACCTACAAATATTATTAATAATAATAATAATAATAATAATAATAATAATATGGGAATAGTTTTACTAAATAAATAACACTTTTAATAGTGAGTAAAAAAATATCTGAATAGAATAGTTTAGACGCAGACGAACATAAAATCATACTTTTTTTTTCAGAAAATTGTGCGTAATCAGTGGGTTATCTTTAAAGATGGTAGAGATTATCAACTTTATTTTCCTCTCTTCCTTGTAAGGGGAGGCCGTGGTGGCTACTTCATAGTAAAAAAATAGCGCCGTTGATAACTTACATAAAACCTAATAAAACAATCCCCCAGGGGTATCCGAGGCTCGTCCGGGGAAATCACACATACAGTTCCATTTCTCACATAAATTGTTAGTGATTATAAATGTACAAATATTATATCTATGTATATATTATATTCATTTTTATGGTAATTCTTTTTACGTTTATTAAAAAAAAGTAACTCTAAAAATGTACAAATATAATATCTACATTTATTTTATTTTTATTTATATTGTAATTATATTTATATTAAAATATATTATGACTAATTTATCCCTATAATATACTGTTAATTTATGATTAACATCTTTTTAATAATTTATCGTACTTAAAGGGGTCCGTGAATCAGCTGTTCCCTGGTTAGAGGGTCCCCGTGACTAAGAAGTTTAAGAACCACTGTGATAATGGAAGGCTACATATAGGTTTCTAACGTTTTATTTTTACCTAAAACGTAATTGATACTTTTTTTTAAACTCCAAACTTAAAATATAAACTTTTTAACTGGTCAGAAACTTGTTGATAAATTTTGCATATATTTTGGTGAAAATAATATTTAAAAAACTCAAAACTCTTCTTAAATAATGAGGGATTTATAAACATCTGCAACGCTTTTACGTGACCTACTATACAGCAATCTTAAGGGTAGTTTGATAATAGCAGATTTTTGAAAATGTTCCTTTTTTAGCATCGTGTCTTTGTTACCATCTTCTTTGGCTCTATGTTTATGTACTAATCACGCTCATGGTTTTAGGGATTAGTAATCTTGTATTTAGAGGAATTGTACCCGAATTTGCGTAGAGGAAGAGTGTAACACCATTTTGGAAAATACCTTTTGTGCATATGACCAAGAATCGAACCTTGATCTCCCTGTCATCAGTAGTCTATTCTACGGCGATAATAGCGCGTTAGACCATGAGCCCACCAAAGTGGGTTATGTTTTTCCAAAGTATAATAATCGAAGTTTATGATAAAGATGGTACGATTTTGTTGTAACACTACTGTAATCTTGACGGGTTGTACCTTATAACCTGAACCAGTAGATTTGTCAGAAATCTCATTAGCTGATACTAACGTTCAAAGAGCACTTATTTATTTATGTTATCTAGCGTTCTTGGATGAGTTTATCTTACAAATGGCATTGGAAAGAAGATAAAGGGACATTAAAACAGAAACACGCTAAAATTAGACGAGTTTTATTTCTGTAGAGTCCTAAGTACAGCTCTTAGATGAATTGTTTCATCAGTGGAGGAGCAAACTTACTTTTTTTTGCAAAGAAATTTAGTAACGAGCAAAAAAGTGTGAAAATTAAATTAAGCAAAAGCGTTAAAAAGAGAACCTTTCATTCTATCATAAAATATAATTACGTTTTTTAATATCTATAAAGATAAAATGTCTAGATATGATATTACACAATACGAAGAGATGAGTAAAAAATAATTAATTACTTCTCAAAAGCTTAGTGATATTTTTTATTCCATCTTAGAAGTAAATACTTATTTATGTCATCAATTGAAGCGTGTGGCCAAATAAGGGTCTATGTTACAATTTGTAAGATTTGAGAAAATACATTTTCAAACTTTTGAGAGTAATAATAGTCTGTGGCATCCAAGAAGGCTACATAGACCCTTTTTCCACAGTACTATGAATACTTTTTAGTTGTAATATTATTTCACCTGTAAATAATCTATTCTAATAAATAACATAAAATAGGCACATTCAGGGTTCCAGATTTGCATGAATGAATGGATGAATACAGGGTCATGCCTTTCTTTCACATTCTAAATATTCTTTAACACAATACTATACCATAGTTTTATTTTAACATCAAAAAAAGAAAATATATGTCACACTAATGCAATATCTTGTTTTGTCACCAAACTAAATATTTCAACAGCAAGAATAAATAATACTAATAATAAATTTAAGTTTATTAAATGTACATCAAATCAAATAATAGAGAATACCAAAATATTAATTTTCTGAATCTTAAACAGCTAATGAATATTTTATCAGTTTGTTTAAACACTGGGTGCAACAAATAGGGATATTCGAGCACTCGAGATTTAATGGAAGCAATACAGTGCCACAAAGTAATAAATCTTTGTGTACAAATAAAAGGAACACGCTGGGAAAATATGACAACCTGCCCAGGGCAAACAACGTGACTACCTTTATTCCGGAGCAAATACAAGTTGCAATCTAAAGACGAACACTGGTTTGTGCTGCTATCTCAAGGAAAATAACACAACTAACTTATTGGGTGGGAAGGGGACATTATGTAGACCCCTTTTCCACCAAAAACTAAACGAGTTTAAATGTAACACAGACCCTTGTTCGGCCGCACGCTTCAATTAGTTAATTCATCAACCAGCTGCACTGCTAATTTTATATAATAGTTTTTTCATTCTTTATTCAATTGAAGGATAAAATAATTCATTTAAGGCATTGACTCTTTTTATTTCAATTTTACTTCCTCTCAATCCCTCAGAGAGAAAGTATTATGATTGCCAAAATCATCTAACTAAAGATTTTTATAAATGTTGACGTTTCATGACTCCCTAAAACTAAAAAAGTAGTTTTCGCAATGCCATCTGTCTGTTTGTACCTCAGGATGGAGACGAGACTATTTTACCGATTGGGCTAAAACCTGGTAGAGCTATAAAAGGTTTTCCTAAGGTCCCCCCCCCCCTACCCCAGGGTTATTTGGAATTAGATATTTAACCCATAATTTAAGGGTAGTTTACTGAAGGGCAAAAAGAGAAACAAATAGATTTTCTCGAAATGCGTTTTAACGATTATGATTAAATTTTATATTTATACACTGTTTATAATTATAAACAAGATGACAACTTTAATTTTTCTTATTAAAATGACTTTAAGGATACATGGGGGAAATTTTCAGACTTTCATCATTTCTCAGCAACTATTATAGATGCAAAATAACCTAGCATTGTAAATTTGTAGTAATATTAAAGATAAAAATCTTTTATTTAAAAAAAAATATATATATAGTTTTTAATCCATGTCTAAAGATACATTTTATTCTAATGCTTTTTGGTGGACAAAGATGTTTCTCTTTGCTCAATTTTTCTGTAGCAGTGTTTCTAGTTCTTAATGCCATAGAGTAAGTAACAATGAATATTATTTCATTAATTTTATGATCTTTGGTGTAATATTTATACAACAATGTACAGTACATACCTATTATTTTGTTTCACAAATCCTGCATGTTTTTAGTAAATGTCTATTTTAAGATAAAAGTGTGAGAAAGTCGGTGTGTTACCATTTATTTAATAAGTGAACGATAACTGATAATTAATCTAAGCACACACATTGACTAATACTTGTCCGACACCTTAATCCAGTCGGTAGCGTGTCTGTCTACTAAATAAGGGTCCCGGGTTAGATTCCTGGCATGGCTGAAAATTTTATCATTGGTTAAATTGGGGTTTTCCCTTTCACAGTGATGAATCAATGGTTGGGGGGCTTGGAGTTGTGCCGGCTCTAAGATTTAAGTTAGTCTATAAGTCGCGTGCTGATATTATCAGTTGGTTCAGAAAGTGCAGAAACGCTACAGAGGTCGAATAGCTCAAGGACTCATTCTCGTGTTATAACTGGCCTGCTAACGACGAGGAGATTAGGGTTTGAATCCCAATCAGGTACACTGAGGATTGTTTTTCTTAAACGGTTGCCCACCATATTTCCACGCCAATACGGGTAGATTATCTTTAAAATTCTTCCTTCCTCATCCCTATATCATTAGAGTAATTATACTTGCGTATAGTCTAAATAGATAGTAAGATGCGGTGGTAAAAATATTCAAATATATAAAGTGCATGTTAAATACATCAGATAAAAAAACGAATACCTTAGGAATGACAAATAACAATTTAAGTTTAAAAATAGCACTATGTGGGGACGTAATTTAATTCATTTAACAGTCCCACCAGTAAATATCCTTAAGGTGGGATGAAGTGAATTGCAAGTTGAGGTGAATGTTTTTGCAATTTTTATAGCAAATCATATTTTGTAAAATATAAATAAAATAGTATTCCAGTGTAAACACAAGAATTAAATTTTCTTCACATGGTGATATCAACAGTTGTTGAATATCTGTCAAGGGTTTCCTGGAATCTAATGACAACATTTATCTCCATTTAAAAAGTGTTTGTTCCAATTTCACCATTATTCTTAAGATAAATATAAAATGACTTTTAACTATGTGTTGGCACCCTTCCCCCCTCTTCCTACTGTGAGCCTAGGTTGTCAGGATGGTTTGCGGCCAAGGATGGGGGAAGTGACTGGATTCTGATTGTGTGGGTTGGTAATTGACTTTCGACTTGGGTTTTTATGGTTTTATTGTATTACCTTGCACTATTACAAAATGTGATTTTGATAAGAAATATTATAGGATATGGAAAAACTTAATAGATTTACTTGGAAGCTCGTGACAGAAAGAAGTATGCAAGGAACGCTTAACCAATGGCCTGACTGACCTCTAGGTGATCCTACACGATTTAAGAACCCCGGTATCTTAGGATCAACGGTAGCCCTCCAATGCAGGTATTGGTGATTCGGCGTCCCAACCCACGTAGCTCCTTAAACGGACAGAGTGACCCCCTAGACTCGATGGTGATTAGTAGGCCCTGTTAACTATCCACTATTTATCCTGGTTTCTAACTTTATTTACCGTAAGGAATGGTGACACTCCGTTTATAGTTTCAGTGCATATGTTCTATTTGTTTACTAGCTAATCACAACACCTTGAAATACTCGTTTTGTCATTCACAATCCAGAACACAACCAATTTTAAACAAACATACGCCTCAATTTAGGCCGTGTTAGCTACAGTGTAGAAGATCAAACCAAACTTATCTACTGAAGCAATATTCTATTTATATTTTACAAAAAAAAAGTTTTCTAAAGACTTATAAACTGTAAAAAAAAAAACGCACCGTATCTCGTGTTCTCAACCATCACGCATTAAGGAGGCTGCATGGTTAGCTAAGATAGTGCCAATCATATGTTGCCTTTATGTTAAATATTGGCAAAACCTTTAACAGTACACCAGTTTATTGTTTACTGGAATGAACATAAAACTATTTTCTATGACCTATACATACATAGAATTGTAAACATAGTTTAAAAGTTGACATAATCAACTCCGTAAAGTCCAAAAATCCACATATTTCTGTTGATCATTAAGAGCTAGATGTCCGGGTAACGAAAGATAATCTAAATGTTATAGGAGCATGGAATAGATCTTAAAGAATAGAATGTCACTTAATACAACACAAATTGTATTAACATTTGTGTTTTCCTTCTCTCCTGTTTGTTCCCCTACTTCCGGTCAGCTACACCCAGGAATCTTATAAACCCACTTCGTTTCTGGACGCTTAGGAATTTATGATTGACTCTTCTCGCACTTTAAACCAAAACATCAGTTGACAAGTTTTATTCGGTGTCACCATCAAATAAATTGTAAACTATCGCATGGCAACGTTTCTAAGACACTTTCTCTTTCAGAGAATCACACCTCCAGTCACATGACGTGTTACCAATAAGAGTTAGGTGAACGTTATTGTGCCTATCATTTACCAAAGTGTCCGGGGTTTAAAATACAGAGAGCACAACCAATATAAAAATAAAATATTAATGCTGCTTTGATCTACACGTGGGCAATTGACTGTATTTCTGGTATTAGGGGTTCAAACCTCGACCATATTCACCGAAGGATGGAGGACCTCATGTGTTTTATCACTGGTACTTTCACATCACCTTCCCAATCTAATGATGATGCACTTAATCAAAACTACCCTACCTCTCACTACCTTTCTTATCACTTCGCTTATTTTCACTATCCTTCCTATCTCTATTCTTATTACCACTGTTTATACTTTCACTGCCCTTCCTCTCATTACCAATATTACAAATAAAATTTATTCTCACTACCATTACTATCACTACCCTTTCAATCACTGACTTTATCATCCCTACCATTTCTATCATTACTATTCCTATCACTATTGTTCCTATAACTACCCTTACAATAATTTCCTCAACAATAACTACTTTTTCTATCCTGATTATTCCTATCACTATCTTTCCTGTCACTACCTTTAAGATCACTGCTGTTACTATCAGTGCCCTTCCAATCACCAGCATTTATATAATTATGATTCCAATCCCTATCTCTGCTACCACTACCCGAAGTTATCACTAAACAAAGTATCACTACCCAAAGCTATCACTACCCATATCATCCATCACCACACTTGCCATCAGCATATATCCTATCCTAGCCCATAGATCAAGCCGCTCACCAGCACAAGCAACCCTCCTGACCTGACGTGTGTTGCGGTTGCAGCCCATGCTGGGGCAGCTCCGGAGGACCGACGACGTGGGGGAGGACGTAGAGTACTACAGAGTGCGCAGTTTCTCCATCACCCCCAACGGGATCTTCAACCTAGGGGACTCCTTCCGGTCCAGGAGGTCTCGGTCCATTAACTCTGCCAGCTCCAGTGGCTCCAGCCAGAGCATCAACAGCACACCGAGCCACAGGGAGAGGGTGCCTAGGTAAGTTATCTGAAGAACAGGGAGAGGGTGCCTAGGTGAGCTGTCTGTATGACAGGGAGAGGGCACCTAGGTGAGTTATCTGGAGAAAAGGGAGAGAGTGCCTAGGTGAGCTATCTGGATCACAGGGAGAGGGTGCATAGGTGAGTTATCTGGAGAACAGGGAGAGGGCGCATAGGTGATCTGTCTGTATGACAGGGAGAGGGTGCATAGGTGAGTTATCTGGAGAACAGGGAGAGGGTGCATAGGTGAGTTATCTGGAGAACAGGGAGAGGGTGCATAGGTGAGCTATCTGGATCACAGGGAGAGGGTGCATAGGTGAGTTATCTGGAGAACAGGGAGAGGGTGCATAGGTGATCTGTCTGTATGACAGGGAGAGGGTGCATAGGTGAGTTATCTGGATAACAGGGAGAGGGTGTCTAGGTGATCTGTCTGTATGACAGGGAGAGGGCACCTAGGTGATCTGTCTGGAGCACAGGGAGAGGGTGCATAGGTGAGTTATCTGCGGCACAGGGAGAGTGTACCTAGGTGAGCAGTCTGGAGCACAGGGAGAAAGCCAAACAGTCCGTTTTTCATCACTGTATGTTTAGTTGCCTCTGAGTTTACCTCATGGCGTTTCTGTTTATTCGCTGGACACCGTGTTTGAGTTGATTTGAGTTTAATATGAAGTAAATCAATACTGAACTTCAACTGGAAATATAAACAAGTTTATTTCTGTTGAGTATGTTTAAAAGGCACTAGTTAATTGAGGAATAGTTTAAATGTCTAATAACTTTTTAACTACTCAGGAACACGCTTCGGTGGTCGCTTGGTTTAAAGTGTCAACAATATCAAAATCTTGTTTTGATATATGTTTTAAAGGAACGTGACCATACGTAGGAGACAGCTCGAATGAATGTTATACATACATTAACGTAAGATATATATTTGTTATTTTTAAACAAATAAGAATAATTTCTAAACAAGTACGGATGTACTTAAATCTTTAAGTGTCTCAAATTATATAAATATTTATAAATTAAACCAACATTAATAAGTAAGGGACCAAAAAATCTAAATATTTGGTTTGAATCTAAATTTTTTACGCCTCTGCATGATTTTAAAATTCATTTATGTAACAATAACCTTGATTTTAATATTTAACTTATAATGATTTTAATATGTTAGTTATAGCTTTACAATTTACCTTATTTAAACTGTTATTTTACATTTTAAATGTTTTTAATCCAATTTTCTTAGTAAGCTATTTTTGAATTCTAACATTTTTTTTATCATCACGTCTTACTACCTGTTCAGGTTATGTTCATATGATTTAATTACTATAATGGGGTAGGTATGAGGAAGGAAGTATTTTAGAGGTAGTTTTTACCAGCATTGGTGTGAAAGGAGAGTGGAAAACCATTTAGAGAAAAACACCCTCATTAGACCAAACCGGGATTCGAACCCAGAACTTCCTGTTATCAGCAGGCCAGTCCAACACTATAGTGACGACTCAAGCTATTCGGCCACTGAAGCGGGTGCGCAGTCAGCTTATTTGTTAGATTTATAGAATGAGGTATTAATGGTTTGTTTAAATAAATGCTATAATTTACCTGCTTCGGTAATCAAAATTGTCTAAGGCGTCAATTTCGAAATAGACTATACTGGCAATGACCGGGAAATAAGGGTTTGAATCATAGTTGGATTCACTGAGGGTATTTTTTTACTAAATGGTTTTACACTCTACCTCCACGCAAACTTGGTTAAAGTTCCTATAAATTCAATTCTACTCATCCCTGACAGACTAGAACAATTAGTACATGTGCATATATTCCGGGCGGGTATTAAGACGCGCTAAAAAGATATCTATTTATTTTAGTAATAATCAATATGATAACCAAATATATTTTAATATTACAAATAATTACTGAAAAGAGTAAAATTTGGGACAATTTTACAGGTAACTAACTTAAAATGATTGAAAACTATAATAGCCGTTTACTGGGTCAGTGATATGTCCCAATTCCTGTCCCATTAGTGTCAATTTGAGGTAGAGCTCGGACAAATACGCAAAATAAAAAAATAAAAGGACAAAATAGTACAAATAAGTCCTTTCGGTCCACAAGACCAAAATTCGTTGCCACGTCTTCTCTCTAAGGGATTATTTATGTCCATGGTGTAAGAACTATCTGAATTTAACTAAAGTATATTCGCCATAGAAGTGGTGGTAACTGACAACTAGCTAAAGTTACCAGATATATTCTCATGTATCCATCCGCCAAACCATACAATCTGCAAGACCTTATGTTGAGCAGTTGTCAATTTTTGTAATCAAAACTTTCACAGCAAACAATTTATGTTTTTAATGATATTTTTCTTTTAAGTGTTTTAATATTATTTATAAAATAACTGTTCGAATGGTTGTAGTTCCCTTAAAAAGGTTTTACTAACAATAGCCTTTAAAAGGCTGCATTTTATTCATAAATTAAGATGACAAACCAGTTGAAATAAAGTTTATTGATGACTTTATTCAAACCGTGATCGATTGTGTTCATGTGCATGTGTTAACAAAATAAAATGTTTTGTTTTGAAACTAATATTTTGTGTAACACTTTCTCTACGTTTAAAAACACATTTATTTTTATTTTGGTTGCCAGGTTGTAAGACTATACAAGTGTGAATATAATACCTTTCAATGTAACATTTCATGTACAGAGTACTATACTAACTCTTGCTGCCACAACTGCAAAACAAAAATTTTAATAGTTTTATCAATATATTATATTCTACCAATAAGTTAAGAAAAATCCAATTATACAGTACTCCTTAGGGAATTATTAAAATAGAACCGTTTATTAACATCTTTGATTGTTAATATAGTATTTAATAAGAAAATAATAAATATTACCACATTAGTGACTTTCAACCAATGTTTGTATAAAAAGTATTCTGCTGTCAGTTACCACCGCTCCTATAGCGAATGGACTGTAGTTCCAATGCCACCAAAAGGTCTGGAGGAAGGAAGTAGGTTGATTATGTAGGTCTTGACTTGAATTACTAATCCGACCAATGAGGGAGGGACATGTGTGCCAAGGTCTGATCTAGATGGCAGAGGGTATAATAATATGTTCTATCACAGTCTCCATATTACGTCAGAGCAGACCGAGACTCCAGATATTAAATAGTGGAACCGTTGTGTTGCCAACCTAGAATTTTTTTTTGCCCCCACTGAATAAAAGATATTGATTTTCACTTTTTCATGACTTCTCAAAAAGATAAAGTATCGTAATCAGCACAAAACCATCAAATTTGAGATGTTGATAGATGGTCGATGTTTCATTTATAACCCCTGAACTGTCTGTACCTCGGATTAGAACATAAACCATTTTATCAATACGGCTAAAACTTGGTGTCTAGGGCTTTCATTAGATTCACTAGAAGTATTTTGGAACTATCCATCCAACTCTAAAATTAAGGGTAGTTTACTGGAGGAGGAAAATATTTAAAAAAAATCGAAATCAGCTCAAACGATTTTGATTTAAATTCGTATCTAGGAATTATTATTTGAGTTAAGAAATAACTTATATTTGAAAAATTGTTAAACTTTTAAGAATATATGATACTTTTATTTGAAATTTATTTTCATAAAAACAGAAGTTAACAAGCTGTAAGCAAATATAGTTTTTAAATTGAAGTTTAGGAAATGGGGAGTTGATATTTGTTTTTTGGTGGAGCGAGATGATACGATTTTTTTTTCATGGTTTCTGTAACAGTGTAAATTATTTCATTTATTCGCTGGGGTGGAATATGATTATCTTTGGACTGAAGATTTCGACCTACTAAGTTAATAATGTGAAATAATTATAGTATTTAATAGTATATTTTTAAAAACAATATTAAATATAAATTGTAAATCTAAACATGTAGATAATGAAGAAACTTTATTAAAAAAAAGTCTTAACTCTTTTTTGTGTATGTGTACTTACAACGAACAGTTAAATTAAATAATCTTAATTGCATTGTGTGTATCCAATAAGATACATATTTTTCTAAAAAATAATACTATTCCAAATTTTTAGAAAATATAAATGAATATAATTTTTTATATCTAAATCTACATATTATGGGTACTGAGGAGGCTATGTTTCTGCAACACTGTATATTATTTCGTTTCACATATCTTAAGAAGTTTAGTCCCGGGTTCGACTCCCAGCTGGTACCTTGGGTATTTTTCCCGAAAGGGCAATTACACCGGTGGTTTGGTTAGTTGAGTTTAAGTTAGGTTTGAGTGTTTCCACTGGTTCCACACCCTCACACTCACTATCACCATCACCTCATCTCATCGGGACATGAAAATAGCTTCCACGGAAAGTATGTACGATTAGTACATTCGGGAATCTCCTGGGCAGCGGTACATTAGTACTGAATAATATTTCCAAAAACTGTACTAGGCATGATGTAGCCCAAACGCGCAATATATAATGAGGGAGGTCAAATTTTAGAAGAAATGTTCACCCACATTTGCGTGAAGAGAGAGGGAGAGAGAGAGAGATAAAGAGAGCGTGGGAAACAATTTAGCAAAAAACCAGTATGGGATTGAAACCATGGGCTCCACGTCATCAGAAAACTGGTATAAATGAGACTCACATTTTAGTACACATGGCCATTGATGCAGGCAAACGCTTGAGTAAAAGGTACGATTGTTTGAAAAGGTGGTCGTTACAGTGAAATAGTGTGCAAGGTCGAATATTCATAATCCTAAACTCATTTTTCTCATATTACATATTCATAATCCTAAACTCGTTTTACTAATTTTACATATTCATAATCCCAAACTCGTTTTTCTCATATTACATATTCATAATCCTAGATTTATTTTTCTCATTTTAATTCTCCCTCTCCATGCCTTCCCTCACCTTTGTCAAAAGGAAACCTGAATTAATATATACACAGCTTATACACGCCCCTTAGAAAATGCAGTTGGGTCAAATTCTATATTTTACAATACTAACCCTAAATTTTCTTTCGAATCTCGAATCCAAAATCAAATCTTCGAATCTTTAAAAATATACAATCTAAGTTAAAGTGAAACTATTTATAGCTGATTTAAAAAAAGTTGTTTGATGCCGACCAATGATATTTTGTTTGTCATTCATATTACGCCATAAATGACAAAGAGAACACTTTTTTTGGTAGATTATATATATTAAAACAATTTAGTCCTATTTTTTGTGTGATTTGGTTACCCTTCCAATTCCACAAATCTTTATAATTACAAAACCACTTTCGTGGCCACGTGGTATAAGGCATCATTCTCGCAGTCAACTGGTCTGCCGATAACGGGGAGTTCGAGGTTCGAATCTCGCTTGGGTGTACCAAGGGTGATTTTTCCACAATGTTGTCTCACTCTACCTCCTCTTAAATGAGAGTACACTTCTTATTAATATAACCTTCCCAATACCTAAAAACATTAGCGTAATTAGTAGGTCTAAATATGCATATAGCCCGAACGGGTAGTAAGACACGGTGATAGTAGGCCTATATATATAATTACTTTTAACAATTGATTAAAATCGTTATATAAAGTCAAGGTCTTCGTAATTGTATCCGAGATATCTTTTAAAGATTTTCTATAAATATCTTAATCTCTAGAATAACATGGGATTCAAGGGATTTGATGAATCAAGGATTCAAGCTTCCTATCATTACTTAAAAACCTTTGAACTCTTTTTCAATAAAATCGAGTATCCTACCAATTTTATACTCCAAGTCACATTTCTCTTCTAATGGAAAAGTATAGTAAGTTTCTGGTAGGAAGAAACTTTCGGAAATAAAGTAAAATAAACAAAAAGAGTTTTTGAGTGTATTTTTTTTTATCACCATGTCTTACTACCTGTTCAGGCTATACGCACAGTGATGATTACTCTAATTAGTTAGGGATGAGGAAGAAAGAATTTTATTGGTAATCTACCCGCATTTGCGGGGAAGAAAAGTTGGAAGCCATTTAGGAAAAATCCAGCCTCAGTGGACCCTACTGGGATTAGAGCCCGGATCTTGACATCACCAGCAGGCCAGTCTAATATGAGAGTGACACCTTGGACCGTTTGACCATTGAAACGGGTTGGTCCTAGACAACTGGGCACTGCCATTTGGGGGCCGCTAACCAGACGCTTGCGAACTGGGCTCTGGTAAGACTGGGCGCCAAGAGAACTGGGTTCCAATGTAAAAACGTGATAATTATAAAAAAAATTGGAGCTGTATTAAAAAAAATTAATACCAGAGGAAGCTAAATTTGTGCATATTTATAAAGTTAGACTACATGATATAAAATTTTGAAAATTTTTCTATAACACAAAAAACCCATGAAAAAATAGGAGTTTTGATAAAAAAAAATAAACCATGTAAAGATGAATTGACCTAACCCAACCTATCCTAACAGGCGCTTCGTTGTTTGTTTTCAATTTTTACAACCATACCATTTTTTTTTAAAATGACTGTTTCCCAGTTGTCTCAGCACCCTGTCTTCCCAGTGCCTAGTTCGCATGCGCCCAGTTGTCCGAATCCTGAAGCAAGTATCAACGTTGATACTATATTAATATAGTGTTAGTGTTACTTTATAGAAATTGATAATTACTATGATGTGATAGTGATACAATTTTACGTATGAATATATGAACATTGTTTTCGTGGCTTTGATTACACTGCTAAAAAGTTACTTCATCTTTAGATCAGACTGTACTTGACCTTATGCACATCGCAGCAAGCCAGGTACTTACCAATCCACGTCACGTTATTTTATTCCTCAGAAACGTTTTAAAACGAGTGCGGGAAATCCATTACGTTTAGAGCTTTCCTTCGGCAGGTCGTATAGAAGGGGAACGTGTCGTTCGAAATACGTTGGGATCGTTTTAAAGAAGAAGAAAATGTTTACAAGAAAATTGGATCAACAAGTTTAAAGTCAACCAAATTTAACGGTAGTGAAGTGAAAAAACTTTGTAAGAAACGAGAGAAAAAAAAAGAAAGAAAGTATTGAAAAGTTTTGTTGTTGTTTGTGACGAGATTTTGTCTTTCACGTGATCATCATCTCGGGTAAAAAGAATAATTAAATTTTATTTTGTGTATTTAAGGCGGTCGCCTCGGTCAGCGAGAAAGTTTATTATATCACTCACTGTTAGGTCACAAGGCTTAAAATACAAGGGTTGTTGTCGCTTTCTGGAAATACTTCTCTATTCTGCCAGAGTTTGTACTCGCTTTCGCCCTTCACCTACAACCACTCTTTGTCATGGCATTAAGAAAGAGGGGAGAGGAAACTATGAAACTTATGATTTAAAGGTTAAGAGGCAAGCTTGCCGCTAGTTCTCATAAATATTAAAATGTTCTGATGTGAGCCTATCAAAATATTACTGTATTTGTTAAACGAAGGCTAAATCTAGAGCCCTTTTTCATCAAGACTAGTTTCATAGCTCCGCTAATATGATTAAAAAGTCGTTAAAAATGAGTTAATGTCACATTTTCACACATTTGTTTATAATAATAAAACTCTTAACTATTTGGTTATTAAGTAAAAAGAGCCCTTTGGGAATCTTACGACTTTATTTTGCGTGAACCATATTTTGAAATAACGCGTCGTATAATTAAATATTGCGTTAGAGTTGAACCTCTGTGCGGCAATTTCTCGCTTACCGAGGCGAACCCCTTAATGCACACTTCCTGAACTGACTGTTTGTGTTAGCACACGACTTACAATCTAACTTAAATCTAGAACGAAGACACCATCTAGTTCTCAATTGTTAATTCATCAATGGAAAGGTGAAACACAATTTTTTCCAACGACACATTTTTTGGCTATGCCAGAAATCAAATCCCGAATCTCTATTTCAAAAGGTACATAAAATAAAAATATTATCAAAAGATAATTTTTTGTGTGTTTGGATTTAAAGGGTGACCAAAATTTAAGTTTGATTGTTTTTGCTTAAGGCTCTTGGCATTGTCAAGTGCAAGTCAAAAACCTATTTTGTGGGATGGTGGGAGGGAGGGTGAAAGGCGTGGCGTGGCTTCACAACCGACCAAAGTATCCTTCCGCGCCAGCAAGAACAGATAAATCATGGAAACCGTAGATAGCGCCAGCTACCGTACAGGTATTGCGGAAAAATAATACTTTTGGAAATATCAGTTTTCTCGACGACGAGTGGAATTTGTATGTTAATATTTTCAACACACTTCTAAGATAAAGTATCAATGTTTATTAATTGTTATATTTTATTATTTCTTGTTATTAAGCCGGCTGCTTTCTATTGAGAAATGTAAATGTTATCGATATTATATCATTGTTATAGTTATAGAGGAGGTGTGTAAATAAAAAGTATAACTTAATCAACATACTTTTATTCTTGAACAAACTGTTTCCGAAAAGAAAATTGCAAAACAATAACCATTCTTGAAGACAACAGTTTGTTCCCACGGCTCTGCATTTCCACGCCAAATGAAAAGGGTCAATCGCCTTAAATTACGGATTAGGAATTATTAGCATAACTTTCCATTTGATCACTAATTTTAAATAATGTGTGTAGTGTGAATATAAGGGCAAAATTGGACATTACATTATTTTAACTTCACTTTCGAAAGTTTATCTTATAGCATCCACGTAGGTGATTACATGATCTAAGGCGTCTGTACCTCAATGTACTGGATTGTTGATGTGTCATTCCCTTTTCACACTTCTATTCACTTACACAGTCTTTTTAAAGGATCGCGTCTTACTACCTGTTCAGTTTATACGCAAATGTACTGATTAGGCCAAAGAGTTTGGGATGAGGAAGGATATATTATATATACCCTTGTGCATATTAATGGAATCAAACACTCTTTGTCCTTTCAATCGGTTTGTTTCAAAAAAATATTGTCAAATCCTACATAGATCATCTTTAAGACTTGGTGTGGCCCCCTTTTAATTTGATTAACTTTTTATTCTTTCTGGCATTGAATCTACAAGTTTTTTGCAGATTTATTTCGGTGTTTCATCATGGAACCATACTCTGACCAAAGCTTCTATCATCTTACCTTTTGCAGTGCAGTCTTCCCTCTTGAATTTTCCATTGCGGATAAACCATAGGTTTTCAATGGGATTAAGATCTGGTGAATTTTCTGGCCACTCCTAGACACTCAGACATTTATCTTCAAAAAATATCTGGACTTTTCTGGAAGTGTGACTCGGTGCTAAATCTTGTTGAAACTCAGCTGATCCATATGGCTGAAGACGCTTGAGTTCTGGAACTACTCGGGAGATTAGCATGCCAATATATATTTTATTATTCATCAAACTATTAACTGGGACAAGAGATACTGGCCCACTGTAGGAGAAACACTACCAAAACATCTTCTTTTCTGGACGCTTAACAGTTTGGTGAATGTGCTTTGACTTGATTTGTTCACCATCAGCTCAACGGACATGATTAACCCGGGCCCCTTGGACAAAAAGTGGCTCTCATCAGAAAACAAAACTTTCCTCAAATCTTCCTTAGTCCAATTTGTATATTTCTTCGCCCACTGGAGCCGTTTCTTGACCATGGTATGTGTCAAAATTGGTTTCTTCACCATCCGTCGTGCTTTACGGCCACCTTTCAACAAACGTCGGCTGACAGTTGAGTCATGAACGTGAGTTCCTAACCGAGCCAATTCTTTCTAAACATCAAAACTATTCATCTGAGGCTCAATTTTACCTATCCTCAACAAATACAAGCCAGTTTTGGGTGTTGTGGCTCGTTTCCTCCCATATTTTCCTTTCCTACGAGAAGAAAACGAACCAGTTTCAGTCTTCAGCTTAATAATTTTACAAACAGTACTTTGGGTAGCACCACACTTTTCAGCAATCTCTCGTTGAGTTAAAGAAGTCACCTCACTCAATGTCATAGTAGCTTGCCTTTTTCTTGAAGCTATATCCATCTTGAAATGAATGTTCCACAAACAGATTAAAAAACAATTAAAATATCCTAAAATTTAAAAAGGCCTTAAAAATAATCAAAACAAATAAAATGTACTAAAATGTAATAAGGCCTTTAAAAAATTAAACCACGCCAAGTTCACCTTGAATCAGAAAATGAGGTTAGCTTTTGGAGAAATAACTCGTACGAATGTAGCTCAGGGCTCACCCGATTGTACTAATCGTTCAACCTTTCCGTGGACGCTCTTTCCATGTCCCGACGAGGTGAGGTGATGGTGATATTATGAAATGGATAGTTAGTATGAGGGAGAGGAACCAGTGTAAACACTTAAACTTAACTTAAGTCTAATTAACCAAACCCTGGTGACCATTCCCTTTCGGGAAAATACCAAGGTACCACTCGGGAATCGAGCCCGGGACCCATACGACTCTTATACAGGTGCAATGGCCACTACACCACGGGGACGGTTATGAAGAAGGATGAAATTAGAGGAAGTGTACTCGCATTTCCGTGGAGGAAGCGTATCAAACATTTTTTTTAAACACTCTCTGAAGACTTAACCGGGATTTTAACCCCGCTCTTCCTGTCATTGGCAGTCTAGTCTAACACGAGAGTGATGTCTTAGACCATGTGACCACTGAAGCAGGCTTTACATGGTTAAAGAGAGCAGAAATGAAGAGAGAAGTGTTTTTGTTCCTACCTAGACCTAACCTAACTTTCTTTTCAGGTCGGATTCCTTCACTATCAATTACTTTAAATTATCATTGAACAGTGTTTATACACCATTTTCATATGTTTCCAAGCGACTTCTCATTTTTCAATCATTTCTATCGTTTATTTTTTTGTAAAATAAATTATAAAAATTCTCAATTAAAAACTTTTTTTATTTGTCTTCTCATAAATTGTTTTCTCTCCTTTGCGGTTTTAAATGAATATTTTCCACGGAATAATAAACATTTATGATGTAAGCCTTCAATATTAATTATATTTACAATGTAGGAATAATATTTTGTGCAATCAACTTTCAAGAATCCTTACTTGTTTGATTTTGTGAAATATTTTTCTAAGTGTATTTCTTTGAAAAAGGATTTATCAATATGTTAAATTATAATTAAAATGTTTTTCACAAATTTGCTATGTAATATTTCGCGAAATTAAATTTGAAGCTATATAGTTTCACTCTTCTTTCTCACTCTGTGTATCCCCCCCACCCCCCTCTCTCATATAATTTTATTTATTTTTATCTAGCACCGCGTCTTACTAACCGTCCGGGTTATACGCCTGAGAAAGTATAAAGTGCATTTATATTATTTTATAGCCGCGTTATCTTGTCAATTTTAAGACAGTAATAAAAGTTATTAAAACAATTCTAATATATTTATACGTCAAGTAATTTGATTTTAATTTGTCACTTTTCCACAAATAATATCAATACGGTGTTTTCCTAATTATGTTAGCCATATTTCATGACTTTTAAAAACCAATATTTAGATATTATCACCAAAAAGTGCTAATAAATAGTTTCCTTAGACTTAGATTTTCATTCAAAACTGTTTATATTCTGATTTATAAGATTTTCTCATTTCTTACTTGGGATTAATTGTAATTTTAAGCTTATTTTGATCCAAATTAAAATATATTTATATATTCTTCCACAATAAGCTTGGATCATAAACATTCATGATCAAATTCTCATCTCATGACTTTTTCACGACTCGTAAGCCCCCTGTTTGAACTAAAACTAATAAAATAGTAAAATTTTATGTTAACGGCAAAAAAAAATTGTTTCAAGTTCCTTTTAACACGATATTACTCTAGCAAGGATTTGAGCTCATGACCATAAATTCTATTCGATACTTAACTAGACTTGGACATTTCAAATATGTACTAACAAATATCTTATCGTGGCTTAAAACTAATTTAAAATGTGTCCCGCCAGGCTAAAAATATCAGGTCGATACCAAACTCTGTGGGATACATTTCCTCACATAACTATGGAATTTTTTTAATTATAAACAAAGGTAAAACCCTTGTCTAACACAAAAAAAATATATATATATTACGGATTCCGCGAAACCCACCAGGGGCGCTGCGTTTCAGTTCTGTTTGCAATGTTGTCGAGGGCGACCAAATGAAAAACATGAATATACATCGCAGCTATTATCTTTGAAAATATTATCTTTTCGTAATACAGCACCATGAGAGTAAAAACAAAAGGCGGCGATTTTGATAGGATCTTCGAGAATAAGAAACCTCAAACCTAATTGTGCGAAGTTTTAATTAATTAGTGGTACCAGCTTAGGTGGTCGTGTGGTCCAAGCCCTAAGGAGTCACTTTCGAAATAGACTAGACTGATAAAGACGGAGAGATTGGGGTTCAAATCCCGGTCGGTTGTAGATAAGGGGATTTTTTCTCTCCTAAAATGGGGTATCCCCTCTACCTGTATTAAAATGCGTATACACTTTCTCTTAATAAAACTTTCCTCATTCTTAGCACATTAGTGTAAATTAGTACATAAGGGCATAACCTGAACGAGTGGTAAGACACGGTGCTAAAAATAAAAATTATACTAAGGAGGTACATGATTTAATAAACGCTCTAAATTATATACTCACGCAAATATGAGTACACTTCTTCTAAATCCTCCCTTCTCCCTCTCTATCCCATAAGTGTAAATATACGATTGTCTCGGACGGTTAGTAAGACGCGTCACTGTGGAAACTGCCATTGGCGTCATAAAAACACAAACTTTAAATTGAATAGAGTAACAGAATAGACAGGAAAGCTAAGCTAGTTTAAAAGGTATGGGCGCTTGAGTGAAGATGAACACACAAGGAATGACCAATAGAAATAATAGGAAAATGTAGAAGCCAAAAATATTTCCGTGTTTTTTGGCACTGTCTTTATTTTAGTTTATTTTTTAGCATCGTATCTTATTAACCATTCAGATTACACGCGTGTGTACTAATTACGCTTATGTGTTAGGGATAAAGAAGGTAGAATTTAGAGGAAATATACCCGCATTTGCGTGGAGGGCGAATGTGAAACAATTTTTTTAACTCAGTACAGCTGAGCGGGACTCGGAACTCTGATCTCCCCGTCATCAGCAATCCAAGTATATTGAGATTGTGACGCCTTAGACAATTTTACCATCGAAGCGGGTAGCTTTGTAAATTAAAAGTGTTTTTAGGAGACAAGAACAAAAAAAACTTATCTTCGACTTAGATCTCAACTTTTCTTCGCCGGCTTCAAGCTTCTCTTTTCATTTAAAGTGATCATCCCCCTATCCCCTTCTTAGTATATAAAATAGAGCCGGATAATACGACATCCTAGTGTAAATACTACTACTAATATTATCACCGGGTCTTACTACCCGATCAGGTTATACGCAGTTACGCTTATGTGTAGTGGTAGGAAGATTGTGATATGAAATGGAGGACCTACAGTTTAACGTGGAATCCGAACCACGGTGGAGGCCTGGCATTCCACACATTCACAAGTTGTGATTAATACACGTCTTGTCAGAGGTGAAGGAAGGGTTTGGAAATCAGATAAATCTGTGCCAGGACCGAGGATTGAACCTCGGACCTCAGCACAGAAGTCCGACACCTTACCCCTAGACCGCCAGGTTGACCTTTAGTGTAAATAATTTTCATTGTGGGTCTGCCTACTTTTTTTTTTTTACTTTCACAGAACATTTAACTTTATTTTAATAGAATCGGCCCCTTTTCTGTTTTCGATGTAAAATAGGAATACAGTAATTGTAGGGGGACGGTAAAAATTAAACGAGAAAGAAATTTTTAAAATATTTACTATACATGATTTTATTTTAGAAATGAAACATCGGCTACAAAACAAGATCAAGTGAAAATAGATCGTCAAATGATTACATTATACATCCAGTAAATGTTTTACAGTGTGGATGTGTACCGATTTATTTTAAAACGCACTTGTTAACACCAAGAACCGGGCCGGATAATCGAAGGACGGATAGTCGTGACTCTACAGTGTATGCCGTATTCGAACCATAGGCTATTAAGGATGTTCCTGAGCTCTCGGCCCACGGAAGTGCGCGAACAATAAATGTTGTGAAGAAAATTAAACTCTTATGTTTGTACTGGAGCAATAATTTATTTGTTTTGGCCATAAAAATGTTAAACATAAAAACTGAAAAAATCACTAGCTTTTTCTCGTGTTCCCTTCCATCCCACCTTAAAGTCTGGCGAGTAGCGTTTGATAACTATGTTCTGTTTTTGTCGCAGCACGACGTCCCAGTGCAGCACCAAAGATGGAGACGAACCTCCCCGCGTGCCCAGGTTCAAGGTCGCGATGCTAGGCGCCTCGGGCGTCGGCAAGACGGCGCTTACCTGCCAGTTCACCACCTCCGAGTACATCTGCGCCTACGACACGTCGCTTGGTGAGTAACACCGTGATTTCCGATCTCGGTGTCCCTTTCCGCCAACCACCAACATGCGGACAGAGGTGTCAGTCTCACCTTGTCTGGTTTGAAACCCAGCTGGATGAAATTAGTATTTTTAGTTACCTACTTTTACCCCAAACTCTCTCCACGTAATTGACATATCTGACAGATAGAAAAAGTTAATATATCTACTTTCACGGTGACCTGGAGGTGTAGGGGTAAGGTGTCAAACTTCGGTGCTGGAGGCCCGTGGTTCAATCCTCGGTCCCGGCACAGATTTATTTGATTGCCAAACCCTTCCTTCACCCCTGACAAGACGTGTTTTAATCACAACTTGTGAATGTGTGGAATGCCAGGCCTCCACCGTGGTTCGGATCCCACGTTAAACTGTAGGTCCTCCATTTCATCTCACAATCACCCTACCATTACATATTAGCGTAAGTGCGTATAACCCGAACGGGTAGTAAGACGCGGTGCTAATAATAATAATAATAATAATAGTTTCACGTGTATAGCAATAGCTATAAACTAACTATTTATTAGGCTTGGTCTTAGGTGTTAATTAGTTTTAAATATATATCTCATTTAAGTCTAAAGCAAATTATAATTTAATGAATCGTTGAATCGATTTTCTCAAATTCTTTTCATTTCACTGGATTATTTTTGTTGCCTAGATCGATGCTAAACCTCTTGTTCTAAATCGATACAGAGAATCGATTCTGGGTCTACGGATCAAACATCCCTTAAAGCTGTGTATACATCTATGCTTTAGCCACGCCCACTCATAGCCTAACACCACTAGTGAACATTCACCAGATGTTCACAAGAGTAAACAAATAAGGGGATTAACCACGAATAGTGTGTGGGAATAGGTTTAGCCAGGAAGAATATTGAAGCAGTTTGATAGAGGCAAGGTGTGGGGGGGGGGG
>CABFOW010000468.1:17244-150994 GCA_902141385.1 Timema californicum | reverse complement strand
ACAGGGGGTGATTAGGTTTGAAAGGAACTGCTGCAGAGTGTAACGAGATCCAACCAGGCAAATATTGAACAGGGTGAGGGGGATTTTTTTTTTACTCCTCGTTAGTCGGCAAAAGGAACAGTAGAAGAGAAATGGGCTGGAAACTGTTGCGAAGGACGTGGTTCATCCCCCCCTCCCTCCCCCAACCCCATGTAACGTTCGCTTGGTTGGATCCTGTAGGTCGCAGGCCACGTGTAGGGTAGCGTGTCACTTTGTGGGCCGTACAGGTGATTCAAGCGAAAAGCTAATAATTATTGAGGTATTTAACGTACATTTTCTAAATATACAGGATGTTAATATCAGCAAACGACTTAATGTGGGAATGTAGGGGAAGAGAGAAAAGGCCAGTGATTTTGCAGTTTTTAAAGTAAACAATTTTTTTCAGCAAATAAATCAAATATTGCTCCAGTAGAAATATAAAGTTTAATTTTATTCATATGTTGATATCAACGGTTGTTGAATATCTGTCATGAGCGTATCGACATTAGTTGAGAAACTTGGAAAGTTGTCATTAAATTTCAGGACACCCTTGATAGATATTCAACAACTGTTGATATGGCAATGTGAAAAAAATTAAACTATATATTTCTACTGGAGAAATATTTGATTTATTTCAACCATAAAGGTGACCTGGCGGTCTAGGGGTAAGGTGTCAGAATTCTATGCTGGCAGCCGGGGTTCAATCCTCGGTCCAGGCATAGATTTATCTGATTACCAAACCCTTCCTTCCCCTCTGACAAGACATCTTGTGAATGTGGGGAATGCCAGGCCTCTACCGTGGTTCGGATTCCACGTTAAACTGTAGGTCCTCCATTTCATCTCACAATCACCCTACCATTACATATTAGCGTAAGTGCGTATAACCCGAACGGGTAGTAAGACGTGGTGCTAATAATAATAATAATAATAATAATTCAACCATAAAAATTGTTCGCGCTATGAAAACTGCAAAAAAAAAACTGACATTTTCTTGCGTTCCCTTCCATCCCATCTTAAATGATTACTTTTACCGACTGTATTTAACTAAAAATGTATAAATACAGTGTTAAAAACTTTGATTAATATTTTATCTTAACTTTAAAATGGTCAATGATTAATGATCAAAACAACTTTGATATTGCTATCTCAAGGCAGACACACTTTTATTTCCCCAAGATTTGAGCAGTGGCTTAAGGCTTGGTTTATATATATATAAAAATTTAGCACCATGTTCCACTCACTACCCGTTGGTACGCTTGGTATATATTAGTACACTATTTAAAATATCCATTGTTATTCGGGAGAAATGTCTTTAGTTTAGTGATTATACTTGGAAGATAACTTTATATTATTATTATTTAGCACCGCGTCTTACTACCCGTTCGGGTTATACGCTTTAAGTACTAATTACGCTAATGGATTGGGAATTGGGAAGGTTGAATTAGAGGAAGTGAACCCGCATTTGCGCGGAGGAAGAGTGGAAAACCATTTAGGAAAAACCACCCCCAGTTCACCCGACCGAGATTCGAACCTCGATCTCCCCGTCCTCGGCAGTCGGGATCAACACGACAAACGCGTTAGCCAACTACGCCACCGAGGCGGGTATATAGCTTTATAGTTAGTGTCTTTAAGCCCTGCATTGCCGGGGTACGATCCAGTTTTTAATTAATTAAAGAAAATCTAGTTACGATTTAAAAATTCCATATTTTAGTTTCACATGTTTGTGCTAAGGGGCTACTAATTTTTAAAATTCCAAACCTATGCATAATAGAATGCTCACGACAAACAAACAAACAAACTCTTAATTTTATTAATGTAATAGAAATTATATCCAATAAATAATAGTTAACAATGCAAATAACAGAGCACAATAAGTTGAAACACATTATTTTCAATTATGGCGTTTGTAATCGATAAATAATGATTACTAGCCTACACAACGCGTAAAGTTAATTGATATTCAACTTTTTTTATGCATTATGCATGGACCTGATAATATTCGGCCCTTGTATCAGCCAATGAGAATGCAGCGAGAAGCTCTAGCCAATTAAACGCCAGTATACTCAACAGACGGCAGTTTTCTTCTTTTCAAGTTTGAAATGACTTGCGGTAGCCATACTTGTTTGTTAGAAACGAATTTTATTGGTTTTAGAATCAATGACTACGATTTTAGGATTGGAAATAAAGGGAAATATTACACTTTCGATTACTTAGAAGTATATCTCCTACCATAATATTGATGACAGTAATAAAATCAAAACCAAATTAATATCAAATTTGATTTAATAGTACAATTAGGTTAATTTCAATTTTCAGAGAAAAAGTTTAACTACCAGGTTTTTCGAGTAAGCTCCTTATTGAAATAGCTTTAGAAACCTTATATAGTAGTGCAAAGTGGTTAGGTCATTTTTGATTAATAAAATACAATACATTTAAGTAAGACTTTATACACAACGTTTCATTATAAGCCGCTATATTTTTTCTTAAGAGTTGTCCACGGTGTGCTATGGCTTATCCATTATTAGTTTTGCGCTATGCATGAATTTAAACTCAAACCTACTTAAGGCCACTCTACCACCAAATTTGTATTGCATAGTTTTAACAAGTTAAACGAGATAAATAGTGGTTAAATGATTTCAAATCATTACAGTTATGAGAGGCGAAACTTACTATTTTATGTGTTTTTTTGCATATAATTGTTAAGGTAAAGTAATTTAACATAGGTTGTTGAAATTTAGTATAAATAAACAATCATATGAGCTGTGCACAGTGAAATATTTATAATATTAATAATGTTAATATTAATAATATTATTCATTTAACATAGAATTGGTATGTAAAAGGCATAAAATAGCAATTTTAAGCCCTTACAACTCATGAACTGTAAGGATTTATAATCATTGAATCATTATTTATAAGATAACGTATACACTTGTTAAACTTGTGCAATAACATTTTTATGGTTGAATGACCTTAAGGCTGTAGACAGTGTTTCCTATATATGTTCCCGTCCTCCATTTCCTCTTTCTTCAGCACTTCGCACCCTGCTTCCCAATAAATAAAACCGACGAAATACGACATCACCCCTTTGGCATGACAAGATTGGGATGGATTGTGTTCTATTGTTTTCTTGTCGCGTCGTTTCTAGTGGAACATATGCGCACGCCAAGGTGTAGAGACTGTGCAGGTTGAATCATATCGTGGACTTTAATAAAAATATATGGTTCGAGAAACTTGGGACATGCACTTTCTAAACACATCACATTTTCAGGTCTATGGAAGATGACTGGTTTTGTTAATTACATACACAATATTAGCCACAACCTTCAGAAATTAATTAGTCTAACGTTAATTTAGTAGTCAATTTTATTTTTATTTAAAGCTTAGAGGAAATTTATCCTCATTTGCGTGGAGGAAAAAAATACCCCTTCAGTGAGACCGTCTGGAATTCTAACCCCAATTTCTGTGTCTTTGGCAAACCAAGACTAGATGAGCCTGACGTTTGGTCCACATGCTCACCAATGCGGACGTCAATTTTATAATGAACGTAATTATCGTACCTGTGATCAAGTGGAATAAGGCGTCAAGCTCACATTGGACTAAATTTCTAGCAACGGGTAGGCCGAGGTTCGCAGCTAAGCCCCCCCATCATAGAAGATAATGCAGATGGAGACACTAACGCATTAGACCACGTGACCAAAAGGGCTGCTTGCCAGTTCATTTTTTTGCTATAAATCGTAAAACAATGTTGTTGATAATGCACATGGTCTAATAGTTATTGCTCATGGTAGTTTCCATTACTGGCCACACTCAAAGACTAAATCGGTGGGCACGTGGACAAAGACGTCAGCCTCATCTTGTATGAGTTCACCAATGGTAGGTAGGCAGAGGTTCGAATCCCAGATGGATGTATGTAGGTGCGCTTTATCCATTGACGTTTTCCCACTCTCTTTCCCCAAAAATGTGTTTAAGCTCTCTCTAAATTCTAACTCTCCCGTTAGTGTGAATATAAGAATATCCCGGACGGATATTAAGACCCGGTAAACACACACAAAAAGAAAACACACTCATAAATGTGATGCACACTCTTGTATAATGGTCTTTACACCTTGGAACTGACAGTTTGTCGTATTTCATATTTATATAATGGTCTCTACACTTTTGGAACAGTTTGCCATGTTTCACCCTTGCCTAATGATCTCTACATCTTGGAATGTAAATGTTGCTATGTAATTGAAACAAAACGACGCTTCAATATGTGTGAAGCCATCCCCAAACGTCCGTGAAGTTGCCCCNGCGCCCCGGGAGTGGCCCCCCCCCCCCCCCCCCTACTTGTAAAAATTCAAAGAAGTCCAATGAAGTTAGCCCTCCCAAATGTAAACATATCATTTGTGGGCCTATTAAAACGGAACAAATGAAATTTTTGGCGTTACAATCAGGAAAAAACAAATAACAAACGATTGCAATAATAAAAACTTGAATTTTTAAATGTTGGGGGCTACCGTGAAGTTGGCCCCTCACGAGTAAACAAAGCGCCACAAGTTCATGTCCCGTTTGTGCAAGAACGAGTGCGGAACAAACAAAACTTTTTGCGGAACAATCCGTAACAAACGAAGAAAAAACTCTTGCGATCAATAAAATTGAATCTTTACAAGTGGGAGGGCTACCGTGAATCTGCCCCTCCTGCCCCCCAGTGAAAACATATAATTTGTGGGCCTATCAAAACTGAACAAACGAAAATTTTTGCGGAACAATCCGGAACAAACGAAAAACAAACGATTGCGATCAATAAAACTTGAATTTTTACAAGTGGGGGGGNCCCCCCCAAAGTAAACATATCATTTGTGGGCCTATCAAAACAGAACAAATGAAATTTTTTTCGGAACAAACGAAGAACAAACGATTTCAATAATAAAAACTTGATTTTTTTAAAAGTGGGGGGTGGGGGGGCAACTTCACGGACGTCATCCCCAACGCCTTAAAAAAAAGGTTACCTATAAAGTATGACATTGAGTTTTCTTTTGACGTTTTATGTGTTTCCCGGGCCACTGGCACCGCTGCTCGTAAAAGAAGGGGGGTACCGTAAGGGTGTGAAGAGATAATCATCGCGTCGAAGACGTGTGACACACACATCTGACTATACACGTCACGAAACCATCGCCAACTATTACATAAACAAATATATAGTCCAATTCTCATTTTAGAAATAACATTTTTTTCTTTGCTTTTTGAGAGTGGAAGGGACAAGAGATAAATAAGTGATAAAAGAAGGCAAGCAGAGGAATTTCCCAGGTGTGAGAAGCCTGATTTGGAGCAGGGATATGCCAGACAAGTGCAAGGGAGTGATCTACAATGCCTATTACCTACCAATATTGATGTACGCTGCAGAAACGTACGTAATTAAGGAACAGGATAAAAGCAGAATGCAGGCAAGTGAAATGAGATTTTTGAGAAGCAGGACCGGTGTGATAAAATAAGACAAAATAATAAATGAAAGAGTAAGAGGAATAGTAAAGGGAGAACCAAGACAGGATAGAGAAGGCACGACTAAGGTGGTATGGCCATGAGAGAAGAACGGAGAGGGAAAGGATGACTAGGAGGTTGTTGGATAGGAGGCCGAGAAGAAGACCAAGGGGCAGATGTCTGAATATAGTAAGGAGGAGTGTGGAGGGAAGAGGAGAGGACTGGGCCAAGGGGGAGGGAGAGAGGTGGTTGGAGGAAAGGAGGTGGTGGAGAGGCTTATGGTCCAAACAAACCCAGCCAGTGGCTGGAAGATGTTCATGTTGACGATTAGTATTATTTTGTAAGTATTAATAATACGTGACATCTGGAGATAACATGGTTTGGCCTATGAATACGTGAAAGTATCTTTTTTATACGTCAGATAAGGCCCTTTCTATAAAAATTGGACCGAGCCCGTCCGGGCAATCCTCATTTTAATAATATAATCACAGGCTAGGACGCAGACCGAGCGTCTGTGGATTGACTGGATTCACGTTCGCCGAAAAACTAGCGCGGGACAGAAACGTGGCCACGTGACGCGCTCTAAGCCAATCACAAGATTTCCGCTTATTCGGCGCGAGCTGTTCTACTGAAGTCCAACTATTATCTACTTTGTCCGCTCTGCTCGAGATGATAATAAGCACGGGAGAACCAATCAAATCGCATAACCAACCATCTCAAATTAGTGCGCATGCGTGTTCGTCAACGCATACGCTCCACAGCCAGAAGCTAGTAGACAGCTTCGTTGGTTGTTGTGGTGAGATTTGAAATAACCCGTTAATGTAAAGCGTATTTATTGATGTATTGGATTGTGCCATGACACATCATTATAATTTGTAAACAGCCATCGGGACAATAATATAAAATATATGTTTATCCACTAGAAAATAAAATATGTTGATAATCACCTGTTTTAAAGCGTTGCAATGTATCATGGGTCAACTTAAATTGTGTGAATTACTGCGCCGATTCTGCTTTCTATTTTTCGGCGAGCGTGTAAATCAAGCTTTACACATAAGTTTTTTATTTTTCAGTTGAGGTTCGAGTTCCGATAGTGAGTACTGAGGGTAGTTTTCTCTCCAAGAATATAAGGGTACATTTTCCTCTAAGTCTAACTTATCCATTCACACATAATGAGTGTAATTAAATGTGAATATCCCAAACATGTGGCGGGATGTGGGAACACGTCAATGGGTAAAGAATGGGGGGGGGGACTGGACTTAACGTAAACGTACCCACTTTTACGTAGAGTAATAGGGAAAAAATCTAAAAAAAAAACATGACCGTGATTTTGACCTCGACCTCCCTATCACTGGCAAACTAGACAAGACGTGCCTGACATTTTGTTCGCGTGCCCATCGATACGGGTTCGTGATAGTTTCCAACAATTTTCAAAATAGTTATTACAGTCAATTGAAATAAATATTTTCAAATGATGATTTTTTTTCATTCAATCTTACCACCCATTTAGGCTATACGCATCAGGGTGGAAAACAAGTGAGGGAAAACTACCCTCGGTACACCCGAGCAAGATTCGAACCACGATCTCCCTGTCGTTGGAAGTATAGTTTAATGCGTGAGCGATGCCTTAGATCATTCGACCACCGACGCGTATAGCTATAATTTTGAAAGCCGCTCAATTTATACTAAAGTGTGGACACTACTTTCAATGTGGATAATAGTTAAGTTTGAATCGCGGCGACAATTAATCAGATTTGAATTTGTAACTGGTAAACTTTATCGGATACTCTTAATATAGATTTGTACGTGGTCCACGGTAGTTTACTACCCGTCCAGGCACATAAATGTATTCTCACAAAATGCGGTAGGGATGAGTTTGTTAGAATTTAGAAGAAATATACGTGCTTTAAATAAGAGACAGAGGGGTAAAAACCTTTTAGGGTAGGCGGACAACAGCCTCAGTAGATTTATCTGGGAATCGAATCTTTACCTCCTCGGCAAACAAGTCAAGATGAGAGTTAAGCTACCCCAGTTGTTCCTACAGATACTTTATTCCACTGTCAAACAGATGATGGTGTATACAAGTGGGGAGATACAGTAAATATCAGAGGGATAGAACGTACCAACAGTGAGGTTAGTTTATTGATTATGAAAGATGGAGTCAATTACACAAACACATGATGCAGTACATTGATTAAATCCTCCATTAAAACATTGAATAAGCAGTTACACACATATGATGTAGGTAGTTCATTGATTGTATCCTTCATTAGAACATTTGAGTGATCAGTTCCCAAGGACAACTGTTGGACTTTAAACAATAATGCACAGTGAAAATAGAAAATGGGGCAACAGGAGTTACTTCTTAAACTCGAAAAACGATCCAAGGCTACAACGCTTTCCTAGAAGTTACGGTTCATGACTCCTTAAAGAAGATATCTATTTCTGTACACCGCTAAAGAAAATTCTACAGCTATATATAATTAATATAAGTCAAATCAATAGAGGCCGACTTAGTTATCAGTTACCAGATAAACACTTGATAACTTCCACAAGAAACAGTAGTAATTAATCACCACTCATTACAAGTAAGCCTTCAATTAAGAAGTTACGGAGTTAGCCCATAACTGGTTCACTCTGGTTATTTCTATCCTTCTACGAATCAAGACTTCGTTCAGCATCAGTATTTCACCCTGGTTATCTCTATCCTTCTATGAATCAAGACTTCGTTCAGCATCAGTATTTTCACCCTGGTTATCTCTATCCTATGAATCAAGACTTCGTTCAGCATCAGTATTTTTACCCTGGTTATCTCTATTCTTGTACGAATCAAGACTTCGTTCAGCATCAGTATTTTCACCCTGGTTATCTCTATCCTTCTACGAACCATTACTTCGTTCAGCATCAGTATTTTTACCCTGGTTATCTCTATCCTATGAATCAAGACTTCGTTCAGCATCAGTATTTTCACCTCTGGTTATCTCTATCCTTGTACGAATCAAGACTTCGTTCAGCATCAGTATTTTTACCCTGGTTATCTCTATCCTTGTACGAACCAAGACTTTGTTCAGCATCAGTATTTTTACCTTGGTTATCTCTATTCCTGTACGAACCAAGACTTCGTTCAGCATCAGTATTTTCACCCCGGGTACTCGAGATGTCAGCGCAACGTACACGAAGGAAGAATGACACGATTGAAGTATTTCCTGTCCATTTCCCTCCCTTGTAATGCTGATGGAACACACTCAAGTTTCTTCGGCTCACTAAAAGAGAGGCTCACCTTTAGCCCTTAAAGAGAGAGGTTCTTGCCCCCCAGCCACACCACCTCATCCCCCTCCCATACACAAGAGAGATACAACTCGGCCAATACTCCCATCACATAAAAACGGATAAGACTTCTCCCAGGAAGCTTCCAGATATTTCTAGAGCTTGTCAAGCTTTTAGTTCCGTCAAAGTGCATTTTTGTCATAATCAAAAATAAAGGAGAAAGATCGGTGAAATGTGTTTTATCATAAATATATCACATATGATGTTCCTTGTGACGTGAATATATTCGATGTTCGTTTCAAAGGAACTTTTTTTTTCCAGCAAGCACCGCGTCCTACTTCCCATTCGGGTCATACAATTATGTATTAATTACACTAATGGTTTAGGGATTGGGAAGGCTATATTCAGATGACGTATACTCGCATTTGCGTGGAAGGAGAGTGGAAAAACATTTTAAAAACTCTCAGTACACCAGACCAAGATTCTAACCTTGATCTCCCCGTCATCGGCAGTCTAGTCTACTGTGATAGTAGCGTCTTTAGACCATGCGGCCACCGAGGTGGGTTTGAAAGAAACTCAAGTACACATTTTGGTTATTACAGGTCTTCAGAGAATTTAATGTGGGAATGCAAGGAACTTGAATTAAATACAGTATTTGTTCAGTTTTCTTATCAAAACATTCTTTTGGCCAGAATAAATAAAATAATGCTGTAATTTTCTTCACGTGGTGATATAAACATTTGTTGAATATCGCTCAAGGGTGTCCCGGAATATAGTGACAACATTTTATCTTCGTTTAACCTTCTATAACTGGTGCTGTTGCATTTTCACAACAACTGTTTGTTGTTTAATTAAAAGTAATTAGGTCGGATCCCCTTCAAGTATTCCTCAATCAGTTCCTGCTGAATAGTAGGATTTCATCAAACATTTTAAAAAAAGTTTATTTTTTGAAATAAGGGAATTTTAACCGACGCCATTCAGGAATGTTGGGAATATGCAACGGTGCCAGTCGTGATGTCATACGTCTGGCTAATTGCCACCGTATGTTTAAAATAAAATAATACAGTAATAACGTAGAAGTAAGTAATCAGTAATTTTGTAATACAGTAAAATATAAAGTAATATCTTACAATAATTTGTAATATATTTCTTTCTAGTAATAAGATATGTGTTTGTAACAGTTTAACATTATTGAAGTTTTCTTTTGTCTTTAAATAAAATTTACAAAAGATACAATTTTATTTAAATATTTATTTAATAATATTGCTTTAATGCTAATACTTTCTTTGTATGTGGTTTTGGTTATTATTTAGAGCATTATAGGGTGTTGCAAAAATGTAACGGTGCCAGTCCTCGTGCAATTTTTTTAGTACCAGTCTCTTTTAAGTTTAAAAAGTTTGTCTTCTAATGCATCTATGTTCATAACAGATATTCAACAATTATTTGTTGATATCAACATCTAAAAAAAAATCAAACCAAACATTTCTAATTTGATTTATTTTGAAAACAATACTGTTTTGCTATAAAAACTGTATGAAAATGTACATTTTGTCACGTCCCCTGCACTCCCAACTTAGTTCCTATTGGCCAGTGAAACGTGTAATACTTGTTTGGTTGTTTCAGACGAGGAATTTGGTCAGAAGACGGTGTCAGTGATGTTGGACGGTCGCGAGGCCGAACTTGAAATCGTGGACCATCCATCCTCAGAGATGTCGGTAAGGAAATTCACGCAATTGAAACATATACACGGTACACCACAAGATCTTTCCCCCTCCTTTAGCTGAAATTTACTTAAAACTCTCAATATGTGTTAAACTAAACAATATACATTATTGCAGGGGCCGGCAACCTTTTAAGCATGAAGAGCTATTTTCCAAAATATGTTTTATCTGGTGGGGGGAGGGGGTTGTCCAGAAAAATGTATATTTTTATATTTGAATTCTCACCTTTTATTTAGTATTTATTAGTGACAAGTTGAGGACATACATATTTTAAGTGTAATAAATAAAACATAGACTATAATATTATAATTCTTAAGATTTAAATATTTGAGCCTCATATTTTGAGGCGTGTTACAAAGTGGGTTTATTGTTTTAGCAGTAATATTAGCTCCACTTCTTACTACCCGTTCGGGCTATATGCACTTATGCTAATGTGTAATGGTAGGGTGATTGTGGTATGAAATGGAGGACCTACAGTTTAACGTTGGATCCGAACCACGGTAGAGGCCTTGCATTCCACACATTCACAAGTTGTGATTAATACACGTCTTGTCAGAGGTGAAGGAAGGGTTTGGTAATCAGATAAATCTGTGCCAGGACCAAGGATTGAGCCCCGGACCCCCAGCAGAGAAGTTTGACACCTTACCCCTAGATCACCAGGTCACCTTGGGCTTGTTGTTAAAAACTTATTTATGGCGATATTAATGGAATAATAACTTGAGGATTAACGATGAATATATAACAAAGAAGTTTAATTTCAAATAATACTCGACAACCGTCCTGTTATTTATCAAACAAAACTATATAACAAAAAATGTACACAATTACAAAATATAAGCGGGCGCCTAAAATATGTCAAAAGGGCGCCCACGGGAACTGCATTGCCGGCCCCTGCGTTATTACATGAAACACTCCACCAAAGAGCATAAATGAAATAATATACTATTACAGAAACATATCGAGAAAAATTGTGACATCACTGTTCATCACAAAGCACGACGATCAACTTCCCGTCTCAGTCTTCCATTTAAATAATGTATATGCCAATATCTCAAAAACTTTTGGTTTTATAAAAATATATTTCTGATTACATTTTTTATTACTAATAGTCCTACAACTTTTCAATGATAAGTTGCTTCGTATCTCGAAGATCTGCTGAAATACGATCAAAATTGGAAATTTCTTCTTAATTAAAGTAAGCTCTAAGTTATTTTTTTAGAAAAAATTAGATGCATAATTTTACTTTTAATGTTAAACAGTGCCTAGATAAAAATTTTAATCAAAATATCTAGGGTTAATTTTGAAAAAAATGTTGTTTTTTCTCTCTTTTTCTGTCCTTTAGTAGACTAGGGCCTACTCTTAATTTTTTGGTTGGATAGATTATTCAAAAAAGGCTTCTGAGGAACCTTATTAAAACCCTAGATACAAAGTTTTAGCAAGATCGTTAAAATTGTTTCAGCTATTAGGCCAAAATACAAACTACACCGTGAAAATCACTTTTTTTTTTACAGGGTAGCATAAAACGTCAACAACACCCATCAAAATCTTGAAGTAGATATTTGTTTTTGACAGTCACAATATTTAATCTCTCTGAGTTCGCGATAAAGTAAAAATGAAATAGTTTCGCCCATAAGAGTTATTAATAAAACGAGCCCATCTCACGACCGATTAACCGGGGAATTATATATAAGATTACGCTCGAACCAGGAAACGCTAAGTAGTATTGTTCCCTCTCAACCTCTCCAAGATGCAGTGTAATACACAAGGACGGTTAGAACCGTCACCTCAGTCAGAGAGAAAGTATCAATATCTGTCAGGTTACACGGCTTAAAACACAATGGTCTGTGTCGTTTTATGGAACTACTTTTCAATAATAGGCTTATATTCTCCATGACCCTTCATCTACAATTACCCTTTTTCGTATAAAAAGAACCCGCTTTGGTGCACGCATGGTCTAACACGTTACTCTCGTGTTGGACTAGACTGCTAAAGACGGGGAGATCGGAGTTCGATCCCAGCTGGGTGAACCGAGGTGGGTTTTCCCTGAATGATTTTCCAATATCCAATATCTCTCCACGCAAATGTAAGTGCATTTTCTTTAAATTAATCCTTATAATCCCTATCCCATTAGTGTAATTAGTACATAGGCGTATAACCCGAATGGGTAGTAAGACACGGTGCTAGAACAATAAGAAAGAAAGGGAGAAAAAAAACTACAAAACCTATCCCAAGGTAAAAGAGGAAAGCTCGCTGCTGGTCCTCAAAATCTTAAAATGTTATATTGTTAAGCTGTGTTTACATTGACGTAGAAGCACGGATGAAGTCAGACGTGAGCTCGCAGACGTGGATATATGTCACACCTCTTTCCCACGGCTAGTGTGATTATTTCGCGTCATTTAGCCGTAGTTGCTTGCTTCAGTCAGACGTGAGACACTGTGCGCTATAAGTTGTCCCGGAAACCATGGCAAAGAAAGACTGTGTTTCTTCAAAGTTATTGGAAACTAACACCGTACGATTATTGCAATTATATCAAGGCAAGCCCTGTCTGTACAACGTTAGTACTGACGATTATTGGAACAGTGAATTACAGACTTTAGCAACGAAACGCATTGCTGCAGCATTGTCAGTTGATGGTTTCGGGCCGAAGGAATGTGTTTTGGTTCAGTGTGGTGAGCTAATTTCTTCTGCCCTACCTGTATTCGCGACATACACAAACAAATCTTGTAAGTACAATTTTTAACAAAATTTTATTTATACTTAAAATCACAAACTTTAATGTTCTTTAGCTCTAGATACAGGAATCGTGATTTAATTTCTTTTTATCCTACTCTAAACCAACAGATCGCCTTTGCTAACCCACAGCTCCCTCTCCGTTGAAGAACCGACAATATTCATTTTTAACTCTCTGTATGCATGCTTGCGTGTTGGTTTCTTGTCCGTTGAAGATCATGTATGTAGAATTTTTTTTTCCAGACATTTGTGCAATATGCAACAGACTAAAACCACACTGTCCACTGTTTGTAAGTTAGAGCAATTGGCTTCTTGAGGACTTGAAAACGACTAACTAAAATATTAAAAGCATTTTCTGATCCTTGTCATGCGCGGCTGAATCGATAGTTGCAAATCCGTTCTTCATCCGATAGAATACGTTTCTTGTATAGTGTCATCAAGTATGCATTTAGTGGAAATGCATCATCTCCTATTATTACAGAGTTAGGAGGCAAGTCAATCTAATTGTTTTCAATGGCACGATCAAGTAAACATCGGTTCCAAACACCACCATCAGCACACTTGCCATTCGTTCCTACATCAACATGCGTAAAAAAATAGTCAAGATCAACCAAAGTCAACAGAATGATACTGTAGAAGTGTTTGTAGTTGTAGTATAATGAACCACTTTTGGGCGGACAAACTATTGCTACATGTTTTCCATACAGTGCCCCTACGCATCCAAGGAAATCCCATCTTTGGTTAAAGCCTTTCTCTAACGCGGACCATTGCTTCTTGTTTTCGGGGATCTGAAAGAGACCATATACAAATAATATAATATGGTATACCCTCCATTATCCAAATGTTTTAAATAATATTTTGAAATATTAAGTATGATATATAAAATGTTAAAATAATTTTTCATCCAACTACATTATATTAGCTAAGTGCTATAAAATAAAAGTGAGCAAAGGGATACAACCAACTGCTTTGCACTCATACTTTGAATTAAATGATAATTCTTACTTTTGTTGTTGTTGTATTTTTCGATATTTTTTGCGATGATTATCAGGGTCTTTTTTGTTCCTACCACTACGGATAATCAAGAGTCTGCTGTATATTGTAATATTACTTTGTCTATCATTATGTATTATTTAATGTAAATAATCTAGTTTTATTATTTCAGGTTTTGAAGCAAAAATAGCCAATAAATACAGCAGTGAATTCAGAACTTCATGAGGATGAGGATGGAGACGAAGTTAGTGTCCCGCCTTATAAAATCAGCCAAAACGGTCTCTGATCAATTCTAATGAAGATGAAACTTATTCTAGCCAAGGAGCTGAAAAATAAGTTAATTCTGACATTAGAGAAAACAGCGCTGAACCATCAGTGAGTGGTGGAATAAAAAGAAAAGCTACATCCCTGCTCAGAATACCACAGATTCAAACAAGCAAGTAGATTGTTTAACGGCTGTGGACAAACTAAACTAAGTCCCACAATTAGCAGCATCCATGGTTTCAAACAAACATGGCATGTATTCTCATTATAGGGATTATGTGGCTAGTGCTCTATATGAAACGGGAGCCCAAAGAGCCATGCTAATAGAAAATAGATACGTAATGTCATATTCAAGCATATGTCTGGCTTGTCAGCTCACTCTTCAGTCTCTTCACATTTTTCTCCTGCCTCCAAACCTCTATCTCCATGCAAATCATGCAGTCATGGGAGTGTTGAAGAACAGAGCATGTAAGAAGAAACACACCATGACAGCGAGGAATTTGACTGGCTGGCAGCTTATAATATTAATAACAGTACTGAGCTATATTTTGTTTCTGTAAATTGTTTTAATCTATATATAAACTGTATATCAAGTAACATATTGGGTTAATAAATAAACATAGTGTTCTTACCTGAAAATACTCATCCAAAAACAATTAAAGTAATTTCAAGGTTTCTGGAACGAATTTGCTGACCGTTGTTTTGGGTGTTCGAAACAAAAATTACAGGATTTTAAAGCTAAGTACTATAGGATCACTTCTAATTTCAGTTTTGGTGGTACAGTAATTCTAAACGTCGTGTTCACCTTCACAATGTAAGAATACACTTTTTATAACAAATAATCAAAACTTTTTGGAGTCATTTTCAGCATCTCTTTATAATATTCTGGTTTTTTTTCTAAGTTAATTTGAACGAGATGTTGACGGATCCATCGCTTCTTTCTGTAAATCCAGCCTCCAGCTCACCATCTCCTTTTTAGACTAAATAACGTAATAACTCGTCCCTAAATACATCTGCAACGAGACCGCACATCAACTTCCCTTCCATTACCTCGTTTGAAGCTGAACTGGTCAGTCGTGTAATACGCTTCTTTTAACCTACTGTGCACATTGCAACAGCGAGAACGAGACGTGGTTAATAGACGTATGAACACGGCACCTCCAAACTGATCACGGTTCTTTTTCACGTCTCAAGTTTAGCCGTGGTTCTACGTCAATGTAAGCACCGCTTTAAAATGAGCCCTGTTGGAATCCCATTTTATTTTGGCCTGAACCATATTTTGAAATAACGCATCGTATAGTTAGTTAAATACCGCGTTAGAGCTAAACATATGTCCAGCAATGTCTCGCTTACCGAGGTGGTCCCCTTAACGAATGGTCCAGTGGGTGACTCTGATCTCCGTCACCCGCAGGTGGAGAGCTACTGCGCCACCTACAACCCGGAAGTGTTCGTCGTTGTTTACTCCGTGGTGGACAGGAACTCGTTCAAGGCCGCTGAGGACATCCTACTGTTCCTGTGGAAGAGCGACTACATCTCCTCCAAGGGGGTAATCCTCGTGGGTAACAAGGCTGACCTTGAGAGGAAGAGGGAGGTGCCCCTGGCAGGTGAGGCAACATCACACGCTGTCATGTCTCCATTGGTGGCAGAGCTTTAATTGTGAAAAGAGGCAGTTAGCAAAGAAAAAACCAAGTTTTTGAGGTTCTTGGCCCCCAAAGTGATTTGTCGAAACTTGGATGCCCCTAAAAACTATTTAAAGTGGTCCTCGCCTTGTTTAGTGTTGTTTTTTAAATCAGATTTATCTAGATGCTATTAGAAATAGTATTCCCCCAAAAACACTTTTTGAAATTTGGATAACTCAAGACGTTATTTGAAGTGGTCCTCTTTCAGCAAATTTTTGAAAATTGTATACCTCAAGATATTATTTAGAGTGACCCTCCCCTGATATATTGTTGGAATTTGGACGTCCCTAAAATCTTTCTCATTTTTATCCTCTTTGTGTAAATATAATATGCAGATAGCACAAATGGGTGCAGTCCAATTTTCATAGAAAGGGCCACATCTGACATAAAAGTTACTAGATCTGTTTTCATCCATATGTAAAGTCATGTGATCTGCAGCTACCACAGGGTGGCCAGCGATCTGGCTTTTCCCATATTTTCCAGGTTTAAGAACATTGTTTTTTCAGGTTTTTGTCTTGACTAAATCCCACACATCCCCCTGTTAAATGGTGAATATTAATGTTGAGATTTTACTCACAGCTGGGTATAGGATTTTTTTTACTAACCCAAAGTAAACTTGAACACAAAATTTTGTAAACTAGGGTAAGAAATAATCAAAAAGAAAAAGGCCCCCATAGTAATTTTGTATTCAATAATTATATCTTATGGGTCATTCCATGAAATGAGGGACATGAAACACCAAATCCAAAAGTTGTTAAACTTGTGGATATCTTAATCTTTACGTTGGTAAATAGTAATATTTTATTTTTACATATTCAACTAAGTCACTGTTGATGTGTTTTCATTGATGACTGTATTAAACTTTTGATTGTCAATTCTCGGGAACACTTTAATTGTGATTAACTAGGGTCACTTGTATTTTGTCTTGAATTAGGTCTACATCTGTATCTAGTTATACATTTTATTTTATTTTTTGTTTTTTCTAAGGATCTTTTTAGTGCCTTTTTTTTAGCATTTTTCAAATTAAGATATAAAATTTTATTATAAGTTTTTTTCTAATAGCAAAAAAGTTTGGTTTTTATGAAGTTCGTAACTATATAAAAATGAAATTTTAAAAAGGATTCAAAATTTATGTATTCAAATTTTCAATTGAATTATTGATGTCACCAGTTATTTTAGATGCTTCGACTAAACATTTAGCTTTTTTGCCTCAAATACTTTAATTTCTAGTTGTTTACGCCTCTTAAACAATTCTCTTTCTGTTTGCTTTTCAGCCTCAACTCGCTGATACACTGTCCTCTTTATATAAAGAATATGCTACCACAGATAAAAGAAAAGTAAGAAGTACTGTAGTGATATTTTAGGATTGGAACAGCACTTTTGGTATAAAGTTTAGCTAACTATAATGTAGCAGTATCCAGACCTCTCTGGCTTAGTTGAGAAATACTTTTTGCCATAACATAAAATATTAGTTAAAATTAATAATTTTTAAATTAATGTTATAAAAATGACCGGTTCTCAATGCAAATTCCAGGTTTTTTTACCTGGTTCCACCAGGGCCTTCCGAATTCCAGGTTTTTTTTCTCTCCAGATTTTCAATGTTTCCAGGTTCACTGGCCCCCCTGTTTCACTTTTGAAAGATATTATCAATACCACCTATAAAATAACACCAACACACATGTCATCAATTTTGAGCACACATTTTAATATGGTATTTTCTCGAGGGATTTTTCTATGGAAACTGGATTGTATAAAAACATGGTGGGAAAAAAACACTTAAAGAGGAAATAACAATGTTTCAGTTGGCCGCAAGTTAGCCAACAGCTGTAATTGCAAGTTCATCGAAACGTCAAGTGGTCTGGCGCACAACGTGGACGAGTTGCTCGTGGGGATATTGGCGCAGGTGCAGCTGAACCCCCGCAGGGACAGGGAAAAACTCAACAAGAAGACTAAGAAACAGAAAGTTCGGATAGGAAGTGGGAAAAGAATACTGAAACATCTTCTAGGTATTAAGAACAAATCACGTTCCTGTGAAAATCTGTTTGTTCTATAACTTTGTGAACAAAACATCAGCAAACATATTTACTAACATACATCGTAGACATTGTGATATGGATGGAAACACGAGCTAAGCTAAGTATTTGTTGTAATATTATAACAAATACTTTGTTTAGCCAAAATAAATTAAATATTGCTTAAGTAGATCAAGTTTGTTTAGTTTCCTATACAAATTAATCTTGACATGAGAATGAAGTTTGTGAGGAGCATGTTAGCTGTCACGAGGATAAACAAGATTAGGAATGAAGTTATCCAAGAAGGTTGGAGGGTACAGGGAGTACATGAGATGTTAGAGGAAGCAAGAATGAGATAGTATGGGCATGTAATGAGGATGGAAAGAAAGAGGATGTTGAAAAAATGTTGGAAATTAAGTATGTAGGAAAAAGACCGCAAGGGAGGTCAAGAAAGATATGAGAAGAGCAGATAACAGAAAGTGTTCAAGTGAGAGGAGAAGAACGTAAGAAATGAAAAAAGGAAGAGTGGTGGAAGGATATAGGAAGATGGAGGCATTTTACTAAACTGACACGGCCACAGGCTGGAAACATTTGTTGATGATGTTGAGTAATCTCAACATTTCTTGAATATCTGTCATGTACAGAGTGGCAATGACCATTTAAAAGCGTGATTTACAAACTATGGCCCGGTCCAACTGATTTTGTCCAACCCAGACAAGATTTATCAAACAAACAATAATTATGATCATAAAAATAGTCTTAATAACTAATTATTATATGATAAATAAAAGTTTAGATTTTTTTTAGACTGGCTCACCGATTAAAAAAAAACATATGGCCTGCAATATCCAAAAGCTTGTTGACTCCTAATTTCAATTTTTTTCTGATCAAATACTACAAAGCTCATGACATATATTCAAGATGTTGAGATTACTATATGTATAAAACTAAACCAAACATATCTAGTGAAGCAATATTTTTATTTATTTTGACAATTAAAGATTTTTTACTATAAAAATTGCAAAAATATGGACCTTAACTTACATTTCCTTCCATCCCAGCTTAATAACAGTTAAAATGTTTCTTAAGCACCTCATAAACTTGCACATATGATTTTTTTCCCCTTTTTTGCTTAAGAGGAATAAAATGAACTTTATTGAATCATAAATAAATAATTTTCAAATTTGACAGAAATGATCCAGTCAAATGTTATCAAGTCGTGGGTCATCAGAAGACAATACATTACTTTTAATTATTGATTGCTGGCGTATAAATTGTATTATGGCAGATTAAATACATATATTATTATGTATGTTATAGAATTCTAAAAATTGTAACGAGTTTAAAAATCTATTTTGGTAATATGAGTTTTTAAATTTAACTAAGTAATTTGTTTATGTATTGAAAAATGTTAAAAATACTGCTATTGAGATGTTATGTCACACTTTTACTTGTATGTAGGAAACAAACACCAGCGTGGGCCTCCAAATAAAATACAATTTTTTAATAGACACAATTTATATATATAAGTGGCTCTCTCAAGACTTGGATTTTTAAAATAAAGACAAAACATATCAAATCGGACACAGAACAAACTTTTTACTGATACATTTGATTTAAAATTAAAATGCACCATTGGCTATTCTCGTGGTCTGTGGTGTCATGAATCAAACAGCATGGGCGTTTTCATACCACAGTGTTAAGGTGGGCGTATAGGTAACACGAGTTAGGGCACTAATGTTGTTGTTCTTATATCAAAACTGTTTTTGCTCAAAATAAATCAAATATTCCCCCAGTAGAAAGAGAGAGTTTAATTTTCTTCCCCGGTGATATAAACAGTTTTTGAATATCTGTCAAGGGTGTCCTGGAATTTAATGACAACTTTTTGGTTTCATTTAAAAGGTTTCTCATCTAATGCTGTTATGTTCTTGGAAGATATTCAACAGCTGTTGATATCACCATGTGAATAAAATTAAACTCTTATGTTTCTACTGGAGCAATATATAACTTATTTTGCTGAAAAAAATTGTTTGCTATAAAAATAGTAAAAACACTGGCCTTTACTCGCGTTCCTTATGAGTATGAGTAACATCAAGCCTTACTCTCCCTGAATTTTGTAATACCTACTATAAAAGTACCCACATCATATGGCGAAACCCAAAGTTTGGATTTTAATAAATGTTATACCACAAGGGTACTTAAATCCCGCAACAGAAAAATCTGCACTTCTCCATTGCCAATGAAGTGGGAACTGGCCCAAAAGTGTATTATCTATATTCAGGGTGGGCAACCCCGTGACCAATCGCCACATGTGGTGAGTTGTCTATAAAAGTATGTTGAATTTGAGATTGCTAGCTCTCACATAAAGATAAACAAGATAAACATGCTGTTTGAACAAATTATTCAAATTATGGACATTACACTTTGACTACGAAGTTGAAACTGTCTCAGACGAAAATGATTAAAACTGTTTAAATTGAAAATGTAAGATAATTTCTCACAAAATTTGACAAAACTTTAGTATGACAAGCTACAGAAACATTGACTCAATATACAAACTCAATGCAACTCAATATCAAGTTAAAACCAGCATAAGCCATTGGAGAAAAGTTTATTCTACTGTGAGAGCTGTCAAACTCAAATTTGCCACATTTTTATGGTCAATTCACCACCTAAGGTGACTGGCAACAGAGTTGCCCACCCCAGATCTAATCTATACAGACTCACAACCAACCTCTGAAGAACTCCTTTCTCCTCCTTTGAATCTGCACATTTAAGAAATCATCTCACTCCACAGATAACCCCTTACTCAAGTAGGATGTACACTTCAAACAAGGCCTCACATCATGGTGCAAATCTCTTGTTTCCTACTTAAAAAACCAATCAAATGGTTTTATCAGGATTTAAAAATTAGATAAAAAAAAGATTATGTTAAAATGGAGAAAACTTTTCGACTGATTCCAATTTTTTTCTGTCCTTAAGTAAAGAATGCATATAACTGTACTTTGATACATTTTCTAGTTCGAGTGTAGTCGTGTATCTAACATCACAGCTAACCAACCACGAGACGGGCTCTTGCTAATATTTTAATATTCCATCATTTTTAATAGCTACTACTGTGTAACGATATTTTCTCGAGCCCTTAAATGCATTAATACTAGATTAATAATAAACGCTATTATATTCAAAATTGATAATAAGAGACAGAAGACAGTAAATAAACTATAAAACCCAGACTTGTGCGATCCTCAAAACGAATCTATACAACTGTTACCAAGCAAGCATGTCCTTCAATCTTTAACAAACTATCAACCTGCATCATGTCTTGTGAATCCAAAGAGATTTTATATAAAATATTACTATACGAACCACATCAGTGCTACCAACTTGTAATATTCATAGGCAACACAAGTCTGCTGAATCTACCTGTGCAAGCAGGTTTTTTTGGTAGTTTTTAGACAATATCTACTCCAGTATTAACCAGTTAAGTGGGCTAGTTACTTTATATACTTTTAACTATGATCTTGTCTAGGTCTCTATCTCGAGCGAGCTAAAGAATTCTAGGTGATTACCAATCAAAATAAACCTGCGTCTATTGGCAACACATGTAAAATATGAAACTTTGATCTTTCTTGATAATACAAAGAGATGCCATGCATATACGTATTATTATCAACTAACACTCGACTCCGCCTGCTTCAGTGGCCACATAGTCTAACCTGTCACTCTCACAATATACTGAACTGCCGATGACAAGGAGATTGGAGTTCAAATCCTAATCGGGTGTATTGAGGGTGGTTTTTCCAAAATGGTTTTCCACTCTTGCTCCATGCAAGACATTTCCTCTAAATTCAACCTTCTTCATCCATAACATATTAGGGCAATTAGTACATATGCGTACAACTCAAACAGTTAGTAAGACGTGATGATTAAGACTAAAAACAAAAAAAAACATTCAATTTCAAAGACATTTTTAAGTCATTCTATTAAATTTTGTTTGTGTTGAATTTTATTCTTCTCAGAAAAAAAGAAGATATTTTAGCTTGGTCGTGGCAGTATGAATTCAATATATTTTTAAAGTGATTTTATTAAAATATATTTCTAAGAATAAATAAAAACTCAGCTGACTCCAATTTATGTGTGTTTTACGTGTTTATATTTGGTATTTATATTTAAAGGTGTGTTTGTTATTGTGTCAATAATTTTAACTAAAATCTGTGTTCACTGTATAAAACACTTGCATTTCAGAGACTGATAGTTAAGGCTGTTAAACAGCGATTAATTGATTAGTAGTTAATATACACATATAGGGAAGTATGAATAGACTAGGTTTGTTAAAATTCACTGTACATATATTTATTCTAGTAAAAATATATCTTTAGATGGTGATATTACACTGCAAGTTTGTACACTTGAAATTTTTTGTACATACATAATCAAACTTTACATTTTATAATCTTTTCTTAACACAAAAAATTGACACTATATAAATATTAACGGACCAAGACAACAATTTAAAAAAAAAACCAAGGCTAAAACTGCACACATCAACAAAACAACTAACCAGTTTTAACACATTAGTATGAGATCATTAAAATCTTGAAGAATCTTTAAACAAAAAGTGATTTTCTTTGGTTCTACTAAGGTGTTAGTAAATTAAATATATATATATATACTTGTACAAAAATAAATAACTTTGTAAAGCTATATTTGTGATTTTCTTTTCTTTTCATTCATTCCTATAATTCACTATAAATTATTCCATATTATATATAGTTATGTAGGTTTTACAAACAGGGTGTCCTGAAGTAAATTTTGGATTCATTTTAGCCCTCCCCTTACCCCTCTATATAATTGGTGAATAATTAGAAAATATAAAAATAAATTCTCAAACCTAACATAGCCTGGGTGTGATAGGAAAATAATTTAAAGGAAAACTTCTATACCTCTGTGAAGCCGGTTTTTTGAATTTGAATCTCGAATTGAAGCAAATATTATTTGCGAATTTTGAATAATTATTTAATCAAATCATATCCTATTTAAATATGCTAAAATTATGTTAGTTAAAAGAGTTACAAATTATAAAAAGAATTAAAAAATAAGTTTTTAATCCTAGAGCTATATTATATATAAATGTTTGTTATTCAACATTTTCGTGTAACAAGAGTTCACCATGTAAAGATTTAAGAGGTAAATCTGTTAAGGTGATTATAAACTTTCAATACATATATTCAGTCCTCAAAACAAACACATTTGTTACATATTATCCGGGGGTCTTATTAAGGCTGGTTTTGGGGAAAATAGTTGGCTTATATTCCAGCCAATATAGTAATAATTAATAAACATTTGCTTTACCTGACAAGAATTGTTATTAAAAATATATAACACGTTTTAGACATATTGTGGATTTTCAAAAAACTAAATAAAACCTTACTTTTTTTTTTGTGGTTGAGGAGTTGAACTTGAAACTTGTGCGATAAAGTAAAAGCCAAATAAAGGGTTTTTGTTGTCACAAAGCACTACTTTTAAATTTGAAAATTATTCATAAAGAGCATCTAAATATGGGGGAATGGTTTGAAGGAGAAAACAAAGCACACTAAATCATCCTATACCAATCTATCTGAATTTATCTATAATTATGTTATTGATGTAATTTAATCGCTAGTCGGTGTTTGGATACTGTTTAGTAGCTGTTATAATAGTTATTATGTTATATTATGTCATATTTAGTGAGATATTTCTATTATGCAAAAGTTATTCTGAGTGTCAAAGCAAAGGATATTTCTCCTTCAAAATGTTGACATTTCGAATCTTCTGCACACCTTTATTATTATGCAAATACTAGGGATGTAGTTGGATACTATGGTGATAAGACAACTTGGGGCTAGGACCCCTCCCTCCCCCTCTGCCCATGGAGGCAATGGTTATACGAGGATACCACCAAAAATTTTCAAAATTTGGCTGTTAAAATGGGGGGTGATTTATGTTTTGATTCAAGTTTTTTCTGGTTGTAGCAATTTTAATTGTGATGTTTTCTCACTCTTGAGCAAGTCTTTTAGCTCAGGGGTAACAGATTTACAAGTTTATTTCTTTATCTCTTTCACTTGTAATCCTCCCCCTCTTGGAACCTTAAGATACCCCATTGGTCAGTTTTAAACAAAGAAGAAAATAAAAATGGTGTCACCGGTTTTATTCACTCAACTTTGGAGGGAGGATAGAAGGGCACAGCCTAAACACTTACCAGAAAAATGTGGGCCTTACCCTGTTCAGTACCATGAGCCGATGTGACCGGCTCTGCCTTCTAATGTTTCGCGCCACAAGATGATCCGATTGGCTTTCAAGATTTGCGCTAATTCTGGGGTTACTGGTTAGATAATTTATGAGTGTATTATTCCATCAGAACGAGAACAATATCCTCTATTATCAAACAATATTTGTGAATAAAAATGTTGGAACATTCTGAAAAATCACTTTAAAACTAATAATTTGGTTATTTTTCTTTACAACTTTACAAAAATGATAATATAGTCATGGCACTCCTCACACATTAATCCATTATAGTTGCAGTAGTAAAGGGTTAACGTTCACAACTAAACAAATACCAAAACCCATCACAGTGATTTTTAGAGCACATCAAGGCTCCTTTATTTTCAGTAAAAGAGAATAGGACTGTACTGGGCTATGGCTAGAGGTTGATCATTGTCAATCAACCAATTGTTATCAATAAAGAGAAAATTATGATTATTGAAAATGTGTTCTATTTTCTATTTTTGATCCAAAATTTTTACCACCCCCCTCCCATCAACTTAAAATGATGTTCATCCATCCCTAGCTAAAATGCATTTTAATTCCCTGCCAGCATAATCTTATCAAATGTGGTTCAGCTTGACAATACTATGATTATACTTACTTTACCCAACATTTTACTGCCTCAGTGCAAGACCCCTTCATCTCAAAAATAATACTGAGATAAATGAGAAAGCAACTTGAAAATAACAATTATAAATAAGAAAACTTGAATGCTTTATTCTGAAAATGCATTAACAATAGTTTAGGCTATTTGTTTCATTAATTGAATGCTTTAGTTTAGTTTTTAATAAATATAAGACCCGCTTTGGTTGTCGCAAGGTCTAAGATGCTACTCTCGCAAGAGACTAGACTGCAGATGAGGGGGAGATCATGGTTCAATCCCGGTCGGGTGTACTGAGGGTGGTTTTTCCTAAATGGTTTCCCCACTCACTCAATGCAAGTGTGGGTATACTTCCTCTAAATCCAACCTTCTTAATCCATTAGTGCAATTATTACATAAGCATGAAAGCCGAATGAGTAGTAAGACATAGTGCTAAAAATATATGAGTGGGTTATGGTAATGTATTTAGGCCCTGATGTGTTACAAATTATTTTAACAATGCTAGAGTAAACTAAATGCTATAAGTTGCACTTTTTATATGTCATTATCTAATAATGCTTGATTTTTTAGCTATAGGAGTAGGTACAAACAGGATAGTTAAGTGCAATACAAGGAGATTACACAGTGGGCCCCGCTTAGCTTCCCTTACTCAATCTTGATCTCACTGCCAAGTGGTGTACTTTGGGACCTGAGTGGTTGAAGGAAAAAAAAACACTATAGAGAAAATTGAGTCAAGTGCTGAACTGGAATGGAAGAATTTGACCAAAGTGACCTGGCCACAGGCCGGGAATAATTGATAATGATGATGATGATGATGATGATGATGATGATGATGATGATGATGATGAGTAGGATGTACTGGAACAATGATATATTCCCTCTCTATTTTATACATTAATTAAATCAAGTTCAGAGAGAATAAATATGTCAAAAAGCTATAGAGTTTTGGTGGGCAAAAACTCATCCCACTAAAACAAAACTTACCAGCATGGACGTTCAGCAATCTTGTAAATGCTAAGAATAAAATAGAGGGGTGTGTGTTGTTTCTTAATGTTTGGTGAATAGAATAAATTAGTTTATGTAATACATATGTTGTATTTGCTGATGTGTTTGTTTGTAAAAGTGAACTCAATATAAATCAGCGTGATTTGAAAATTATTTTGAGTATTGATAGTTTCTTAATCAAAACAAAACGTGATTCACCATCTGAACAATAATCTCCTAAAAAAACACTGCTTTGGTGAGTCTGATGAAAGGTCCATTCAAGTCAACTTAAATGTTAATAAAACAGGAAATTTGTTGAATCAATCACAAGTTTATAATTGTGAAAGCAATACATATCTAGCACCAAACCAGCTAGTTACACTACTAACCAAATTTCCTACTCGAAATTTAAAAGTAAAAATACTTTGGTTTCACCCAGCGTGGTACAAGGAGTTCATTTGGCTGCAGATTGTTTTTATTGTAATAGATATCATAAATTATGTCCTGATAACAATCTTGCTAGGAAAATGAATCCGGCCTTAAATAGAACTCAATTTAAAAAGTGGAAAATACATCGGCCAAGTTTCGTTCACATGAAAAGTCAGATAGTAATTTAGAGGCAGTTTTAAGTTATAGACAGCCAAAAAATCCGACTAATGCCCAGTTAAATTCTCCTTTAGTTTCTGAACATAAGATTTCTAGGAAATGTCTTCAAAATTTTCACTTCAATCAAATATTTAGCCATGCAAGGCTTAGCTTTAAGAGGAAATCAACGAGAAAGTGTAAACTTGTTTTGTCTTAAACTACGTTCCGAATATGATTCCTATCTTGCAAAATGATTGAATAAGGAACAAGAGGTATACACAGATGAGAAAATTCAAAATGAAATTTTGGAAATAATGGGTAATGAAATTGTGAGAAATCTTGGTGCTGGAATCCACTCTTCTAAATTTAATTTGTTTTCTTTGAATTGTGATGGTACACGTGATATTACTGGGACTGAACCGCTTAGTATATGTGTGTGTAGGGTTGATGAAAGCTTAGAGAGTCTCATGAAAGTTTTTTGGGACTATACAGTGCTACTAAAACAACTGGGGAGTTTATTGAAGCTATTCTTTTTGATATAATTACCAGAGTTCAAATAACTCTTTCGAACTTGAGCTACAAATATGAGTGGGATCAACAAATGAGTACAGTCTATAATAAAGGATAGACAGCCTTTAGCCGTATTTGCTCACTGTGAGGCGCACTGCACTAACTTGGTCACAAGGGATACATCAATTACTGTGAGGAATTCAATGCAATGGGCACATGATCCTGGAGTTTTGTTTTCACAATCATTGACAGCTAAAACTACGTTTATTAATACCCAAGAAGCTGCTTTTAATGGTCCTTTGCCATGTAATGCCATCATCAAGCCCCTTTGTCCGACCAGGTGGATATACAGAGGTGTTCAGGTTGAAGAGATTCTGGAAAACTATTCCATGATTTTAGAAACACTTGAAGCACTGTCTGTTAAAGCAAATCAAGTGCAGTCAGAAAGTGGGCTATTCAAAGTGTTTGAATCAGGATAAACTATTTTAAACTTCTCTAAAGCAAGGAAAATAATAAAAAAAATTGAAATTTTGAATAAATATTTTCAAGAAAGAAAAATGAGTACTTCCAAACATATACAGGTCATAGAAATAGTGTTTTCAAGTTTACAGACTCAGAGAAAATGATGAGTTTTTATCAATTCAGGGAGAAGCTAACAAAATCATTGTTACCAACAACCTGCAATCTCTTTCTTTGCTAAGACAGAAGAAACCACCAATGTGTTACACAGATCCTGTTACAGCGTTCACTTCTCCTTGAGTCAAGGATTACTTTCGCCATGAGTATTTTGCCATTATAGACACAGCTGTTGGTCAAAATTTGATCAAGAACGACATGATTGCATGAGAAAGTTGCAAATGAATCTTTTAAAAGGAGAAATAAACCCAGTGCTGAAAATTTATCCTGAAATTAACGAGAAAGATTTTGAAATTGAACAAAATAGGTTTTTTCATTTGAGTACATCTACGTGTGTTTAAGATGCCCTAACCGCATTTCGAAGGCTATTTTCTGAAGTGAGAGCAATGCTCAATAATGTTGAGGTTATATGGCGTATATTACTGGTTTTTCCAAGCTTTTCGTGTGAGGTGGAAAGATCATTTAGTTCGTTATTTCGCCTTAAAACATATTTGAGGAACACAAGATAAGCATTCATAATCTTATGAACAAGTTTATTGTAGTTAATGAACGAAGAAAGAACGTGTTTGGTGAAGCCTAAGCTAATTTAAAATAAATTCTTCTTCATCTTCATTTAAATGAATTTTGTATGGCATATAAGTATGTTATCTATCTATAAGTTGTGTTATGAGTGTGATACATTAAATATACTTCCTATTATTTATTTGATACAAAATTACTCATTCTCTTGCAGGTAGGGCTATAGTTATTTAAAATGTTGAGCAACTAAGAAAAAATTGTTATTTTAATCTGAGGTAAAAAAATTAATATTAATGTTCATCTAAAACATTTATATTGGATATGAAACTGGGTTTAAGAGTATTGCTAGTGTAGGCTTTGTTTAGACTAAGTATATGAACAATTATTATTAGTGAGTGTCAAATCACTTATAATATTTTGTGTCCCCCGCACCCCAAAGCCTGGAAGCCAGGCACGTCAATGCTTACCATAGAGACCCTTCCAATAAATAAATAAATAAACGTTAACATTATTAAATCTGTCTCAGATGTAACCCATGTAGAAAACACAAAGTGTCAAGTTGTCTTAGAGTCAGATAAGAAACCTCTCGTCAATCAAAGTCTTCTTCGCTAAGTTTCTCCTTCCTCCGGCATTCCTTACCACGATAAGAACCTGGAATCAAACCCAGCAACGTGGGGTGAAACAAATGTACTAAGTTAAACTATTCCCATCGGTGGTCGAATAGAACAAGACACCACTCTTGTAATTGACTGGACTGCCGATGAAGGAAGATTGGGGTTTGAATCCTTGTTGTGTATTGTGTGTCTTTGCATTTGCTATGTACATTTTGTTTTACTGTTGGTATGGGCCTGTAGTCTTTAGTTTTGTTTATCTAAAATTAAGTGGCCAAACAAGGTTCTCTTTTGTGTGTGTGATGTAATAAAATAATAATTTAGTCTGAGTTGTTTAATTCAGTGGTCCTCCCATTTGTTATATATAGGGATTCCTCAGCTATCAATCCCGAATAATCCCCGTCAAGTGTAATTCAAGGGTGTTTTATACTATGAGGGTTTCCATGCTCTTTCTTCATGTGAATGCAGGTAAACTTTCTATAAATTAAGCCTTCATCATTCCTAACTAAATAGTGTGATTATTATATATGCATATAACCTTAACAGGTAGTAAAACGCAATGAAAGTTTTTTTATTTTTGTGCCTAAGCTTCAATAACTTCAACTTTGCTTAAAATTGATTGGCTTCACCCATAAAAATATTGAAGGCTAGAATACAGATTCATGTTCAATTTATGTAATTTTGTGCTGTTATGAGCAGAACAAGCGACAGGTGGCAGAAGGGTCCCGAGTTCGATTCCTGGCATGGCCGAAAAATTTATCATTGGTGAAATGTAGGTTTACCCTCTCACATTGATAAATTGATGGCCAGGCACTGGATTGTGCTTGTTCTAGTCTTAAGTTAGATTAAAAGGCATATGAAGCTATGGCAGGCTTGCTAGCCGGTAGTAAAAAATACATGACTTGAATAAAAAAAACAGCTGACACAGGCTGGAAACAGTAATGGATGTGAAGTAAAAGTTGCTGAAGGGACTGAAAAGGAGTGTGATAAAAGAGAGGTAATGCGGAGAAGGAGACGTTGGAGAAGCTTATGTTACAAACAGAACCGGCCAGTGGCTGTAAATTGTTCATGATGATGATGATGATGATGATGATTAAAAAATCTGCAGAAAATGAGTTGCATGTTGTAATATTTGCTTAATTTATCAGCTTAAGCTAAAATGTGTAAAATATTATTGCAATGAAACAGTTTGTAGATGATATTTACTTATTAGTGTCTAAGACCATATAGTTATGCATAATATGATTTTTTTCATATATAAAATGCTTAGAAATATATATACAAACTTTGATTATTTCATAGAATTAAATTCAGCTTCAAATCGAAAAAGTGGGCTTTGTACATCCCTACTAATCACGTAGGTTTCAGAACAACGAGGAATTTAATTCTACAGAGATTTAGGATATAAAAAATATCATTATAATCAATTTATATTTGAATAGTTAGCTGAACCATAAATATCCACATTTCAAATGTGTCGTCAATGAAGAGTTAAATAAAACTTCATGGCATCAGCCCGCAATCGATATATAGCGAACGAGCTTACTCTGCCTGTTGGTGTTGATATCCCCCTGTTAATCTTAGTTTTCTAGACCAAAGCTGCTATTTTTTAATTCAAGTAGCTCTTCATTTGTCCTCACAAGGCTGAGTTGACCCTGTTTCAGACCCGATGTTTCACAGAAAAATCTGAAAGTGCCAGGGATCGAACTCGGGATCTCTGGATCTGTAGCCAAGCACTCTGACCACTAGACCTTCACGGTCAGTGAAGTCAGATAAACATTAATTTTGCTTACCTTTGCAATGAAAGCTGTGACAATGGCTGCCAGAAGAAAGTCTTCAAATAAAACTTCCACAAAGGAAAATAAAATTATGTCAAATGTAGCCAAAACGAATTCATTTCCGTAGAAGATTATTTTGTCAAATGAATGACCATTATCTGTAAAATTATTAGATACTTTTAATCATTTTCCATATATTATTAGATATTAGTATTTATAGAGATACATACATTTGATTGCATTATATATTAAAAATGAATCCTGTTTTTAAAACTAACAAAAGTTTGTAGCTCAATAAAAATAAAGATTAATGTAAGTTTTAACTAGCGGTTTGCGAGCACCAGGTTCTTTAGAGTTGATCTCAAGAGATCTTTTCATGAAGTGCCCGAGTGTCAAGTTGAGCTTGGGTTTAATAAATTTATAATATGACATATATTTTAAAGAAAAGTAATGTTTTAAAATCTATAATGAATCATTTCTAGATCATTTAAAAAAATCAAGCAATAGTAATAATTAATAAATTATAGGATTAATTGATCTGCAAAAACACATGTTTAGCAGCTGTCACTTCTGACAGTAAAAATTTAGGTATATACCTAAATGTTGACTGTCAGAAGTCAGCTGTGAGCTGTCAGTCAGCACCAAAGAAGCCATGGGGCTCCTGTACTTTAACTAAAGCTCATACTCTCCTCCATTCAACAACAGTTTACTAAGATGCTGGCCTTGACATTTCAATAGCAAGAGGTACAATACCCTCTTTGTTGGGTTTTCCCTCCCCTTTCTCCCACAGACCACATTTCACAAACCACACACAGACAAGCCGAAAGTCATTCATTATTAGACACACAATACAAGGCAAAGAAATAACTTTTTTTCAAGGAACTTAAAATTTCAGGTGAGCTTGAGTTATTGTGCTCAAAAGTTTTAAATATGAGCACTAACAACGCTCTAGTTTTTACCTTTGTTTCTAAAACAAAATACAATAAAAATTAATTAATCAAGCAAGTTGTACTATATAGTAATAGTTCTTTCTTAAGGAAATCCTCTTTTCAATTTTTGAGGAAAGTTTTGTCATACAAGCAGGTAGGTACAGGAAAGAGGGATAGAAAATTAAAAACACATAAAAGGGACTGAACAAAATATGGCTTTTACAATTTAAAATAATGTGTGGACTGTGTTCATCTCTTTTTATCACTGCATTTTATACTGGTTCCACCACAAACACAGGTTCCAGAAAGTGAGGTAAATACCTGCACAAATCTGATTATTATTTATATCAACCATATTATATTAATAATCAGAATGGATTGTTCACTGCAAAATGATGGATCAACTGAAAACAAGAACATACCGGTAATTGCTCCAGTATGGGCGCAAGGTGAGCATTTAAAGTGAACAAGAACAAGCAAATGTTTGCTCTTGCTTGCTCTTTCAGTGAATACTCACCTTTAGACCATCTAGTCACTCAAGCGAGTATTTTTGTTTAAAAAGCCATATCGTGTTCATTCCATCTTGTTTGTTTCTATCACTCTTTACTGAAGTACCTCATTACGTCCACATATAACAAATAGTAATGATTTTATGCTTAAAATTAATTCTTGTTCATTTAGTAATTACATTTAGCTACCATGTTTTCTAGTTAAAAGCATTATTTCTTAGTAGGAGTAAATATACAGCCTAAATATACTAAATTAAGTGTGTCTGAATTTTAAAATGCACATTATTTGCAAGGCAAAGATTGTGAACCACTTCAAGGGAAAAAAAACTAACTTTAACTAGTTAGTATTGATCCCCCATCATCCAAGAAATGTGTTCATTACACAGTCAGTGAGGCTAACTATAGCAACTATATATAATTTGAATAAAAAATTACCTGAATAAAAGACTCCTTGATCTGATGTTTCAGTGAATTCAATATCCAAGAGGGACTCCATAAATAACTTATCCCTCACATCATAGTTTAAGTCTTTCAGCGTCTGGAAAAAGATAATCTATAGGTTTTTAAACAAAGCAATGCATGAACAAGATTATTGCTAGCAGATAGGGCATGATTGATTTGTAATTCATTATAAGTGCATACCCTGCTTTGTGACCATTCACTCAACAGTTTTATAATTGGGACTATACCCTGAGTATCTGATTTCTGCCTTGCTATTATGGTTTATGCTGCCAATGATACAATTACCTCCAAAGGAAGATGGCTGTGTTATTTGATGGCTCACAATCTTAATTGAGCACTTGTATGTAGCTGATGATTTCCGAACGTCAATCACATACTCTATCTTAAAATATGAGTGAAGGATGTCACCGGGCAGCTCAGGGGTATGAGCATTGGTGTACTAGGCCAAAGGCCCCGGGTTTGATTCCCATGTCCAGGTATTGTTTTTCATTTTAATGAATATGTTATTTAAATTCTGATATAACAGTACTTTTAAGCTTTTTATTTAATATGTGTATACAACAACAAAAAACTGTTTGCAAAATTAACTGACATGTTCCAAAAACGCTGATAGAAATCTGTTCATGCTATGATAGGCCTGCACCGACTTGTCTACATTTTCGACCGCCATCTTGGAACGTAGACCACTTGCAGTGCCCATGGATAGTCGGTTGGTGGTCTGGATTATCTGCAACAGTGGGATATAGTTATGGCCATGAAATTAGTAGTTTTTAAAAACTAACATCTTTAAAATAACCCGTTTATCATGTTTAATTCAATGGTTGTATGTTAGAAAAAATACTAAATAAAGTTGTATCTCAAATGGCAGCAATGTAAAGTGTGAACTGTGTTCTTCTTTTCACTGTAAAAACCATATTATGTTCATTCCCTTGTATTTCTTTATACCCATCTTTCATATGCAGCCGTTAGTATCCTACAATAGTTTTTTTATCATCTCACATCAAAAAAGATTATTCACAAATTTAAAATCTAAGTATTTAGTTTTTATCACCTAATTTTATATTAGGGTTCTTTGTAGTACTCAAATTTCTAGCTCAAACCTGAGAGTTTCATTAGAGATCAGATTCAGACTCAACAGATTCATAGACGTGTTAAATTTGAGCTTATTTTATACAAGTATTTATATTCTGTATTGTGTGTGTCTGGCGATGGACGACTCATAGTTTACTATGTTCGCAACTTGTCTGGATGATGTTTGTGTAATGTGCAGTTTGTAAATGTTCTTTTCATAGTGCTTTTGTAATTTCAGACACAATGTTTGGTTTATTTTAAATAAATGCGTCTTTTATTATTAACATATTGATGACCATTTGATTTTTATTTAGGTATTTAAGTTTTAAGTTGTCTTAGTACTAAATAAGACATCACTTGAACTTATAGACATGTAACAAGGATATGTTGTATGTAAGAGAGACCAGGAAAGTAGAGGAACATTATGCTATATGTCCCAACTAGAGAAAGAATTTGAAATTAGAATTTAAAATTTAGCAGTAATTTATTCTATTTATTCAATACCTTAGCTCAGCTGATAGTGTCTGTCTATCTACTGAGCTAAGGGTCCCAGGTTCGATTATTGGCATAGCCGAAAATCTATCGTTAGTTAAATGTGGGTTTACCCTTACACAATGATAAATTAATGGCCGGGGACTGGATGTTGTGTCTGTTCTAGATTTAAGTTAGATTATAAAGCATATGGGAGCTACGTCAGGCTCAGCCAGCTTGTAGTGGAAAATATATGGCTTGAATAAAAAACTGACCAAGGTCACAGGCTGAAAACAGTAATAGTTGTTAAAAAAATAATTCTATCCATATCACAAAACTATACCAATTAAGTTTGAGTTTTTTACAATTTTTAGCTTAAATCTAACTTTTATTAACCAACTTTTGATACCAAAGTCATCCGCTTTGTGGCCTCAGGGCCCAAGATGACTCTCTTACCCTTGACTGGAATGTCGGCGATGGAGAAATCAGGGTTTGAATTTTGGTTGGGTCTACCGAGGTTTTTTTTTCCAAAATGGTTTTCCATTCTCCCTGCCTGTAAATGTGGGTACATTCACTCTAAAGTCAACCTTCGTTATTTCTAGCACATTGGCATGATTAGTACAGTATGTGTATAGCCCAAATTTGTATTAAAAAGTGGTGCTATATATTTAGATATAAAAATTAAAAAATGTATTTACCACAGACCTACTATATATGTTTTATTAATTGTTGTGTGAGATGTATAAATATCACTATCAGAATAATTACATATTGACACTATCGTGAAGGTTATGAGAAAACTAGCTTTGAATGAAGAGCTCTACTTGTACACAGCCCTTAACTTAACATGTTATATAACCTACAGAACTAATAGGAGACATGACTCTCCTATAGTAAGTTCTAAGCTGTGGGGGGACAATAATCTGGAAGGTCTGCTGATCAGTCCCAGGCAGGAGCCCTCTGTGACCACACATGCTGTCCTCCTCTCTTTGCAGCTGACCGATCATGGTCTGCATGTCCGTGTCGGCAAACCCGTGGGGCGACCTACAACAAGGAGGGGTGAAGTTTAATGGCAAGTTTGATTGTGATAGCCAGCATGATTAGTTAAGGGTATGTAAGTACTAGAATTTTGAGCTCGAGGCTTTAAGAGAAGTTCGGATTTGAACTCGAAAACTTTATATGCTCAGAAAATTCGAGCTTGTTGTATAAAACAAGGTATACGCTCTATTGTGTGTCTGGTGATGAATAACTAATTATTTACTCTTTTCTCTACCTGTCTAGATTATTTTTAGCACCGCGTCTTTCTACCTGTCCAGGTTGTACACCTATGTACTAATTACTCTAATGGGTTAAGGATTAGGAAGGCTTAATTTAAAAGTGCACCTACATTTGCATGGAGGCCTAGTAGAAAACCATTTAGGAAAAAATACCCTCAGTGCACCCGACCGGAATTGAACTCTGATCTCCCCATCTTTGGCAGTCTAGTCCAACACGAGATTAGCGCATTAGACCACGCGGCAACCGAAGCAGGTGTCTAGATGTTGGTTGTGAAATATCTTTGGCGTGTGTTATTATCATTGCAAACCAATAATATGGTTCCTGTATTGTTGTAATTTCAAAGAGGATTTATTTAGTAAAAATTAATAATTGTATCATTTTCTTAACAAAGATATTTACTTTTTACTAAATAAAACATTATCTTTGAAGTTACAAATGTACAGGTATTACTGGATTACTATGATGATAACAATATTAAGCAATTGATTGGTAAAATGAATTATATAGACTTGTATAGTTGAGACTGAGACTATCTTGGATTACTGAAAACTCAACCTATACAGAATAACTTGGAGGAATATTATCATAATTGTATTCAAGATAAAAATTTTCGATATTTCTATAATTCTTGCATCTCTCAAGTTGACATCAGATTCGAGGGATTCGAAGAATATAATATTTATTGAATTCAAACTATGACTGGAAACTCAGGAGCTTTCTAAGAAGTTCACTAGAGCTTGAACCAGAATGGGGGATAAGGGGGAGGGGGAATTAATTACACAGATTCTTACTTATTAAGAAAATCAACACCAGAGGTTCAATCCCAAATAGCTCATTTTTATATTTCAAATATCACAAAGTACATCCTTGTTTAAGCCATAAGGTGCAATATTTGCTCCATATACACTTTATTTTTTAGTATGACATGAAACAATAATATATTTTGCATTCAAAAGTAGATAGCCAAAAAACTTTAGAAAACATATTTCCAAAATGAGGGAATGCAAAGCTTGAATTGTATAATGTATTTGTATATTCTGTTCACGATAGGTTTTTACCTGGATGACAGTTCGAAAATCATATGTTTAGGTTTTGGGTTGCCAACACTTGTTGGTTGCCAACACTTGTAAAAAATCACAGTTTTGTTATAAATGTAAAGATATTTAATTACCTGTTATATATTACATTTAAAATGCCGTAAACTTAATTTTTTTCATACTTTTTCATTTTTTTAAAATAATTTCTTTTTATTCAACTTGAAACAATATTTTAAACATAATTAAAAAAACTTATTTTTCATTTTGGAACGTTAATGATTCTGTGTAATATAGTGCACACATCAATACCTTTTAATACAGGCATCGTATTTACTTGGAAAAGAGAAAATTCTTGTCATTTTTTTACATACAATGAATGATTTTATGATTATTTTATCGTATTTTGAAATATTTAACTGAATAAAATATTTTCATCAACTGTGTGTCTGCATCATTGTAAAAAACTTGTTTACTGTTATGTTCAATCATATGGTTTAGATTTGTTAGTCTTCATTTTGAAGCTATGTTCGTTAGAAGTTTTTGTGAAAGTGGTGTTAATATTTTTTTAAGGGGAATAAAACTATAAATAAACTTTGTGTCCGACCTCAAATAAATATATAAATAATATTGGCCTAAATTACTGTGGTTAACTATCACATTAATATATTACCATCTGTTTTTATTACAATCATCCAAAGTGATAGATGGCAGATATTGGCGTAGTGATATATTAGGGATTACTTCTAATAACATTTCGAGCTGTCACCCAGGTAAACTTAGGTCGTTAATGACTTATACTACTGGCAGCATAACCGGCCTCATGAAGTAGTGGTTGGTGCACTTGGATACAAGCCTAGGTATCTCGGGTTCAATTCCCGGCAGGTATCTATGGTATTTTTCCTGAAAGGAGAATTATCCCAACGGTCATCAGGGTTTGGTAAGTTAGGTTTAATTGTTTCCGCTGGTTCCACACCCTCATTCTCACTATCACCAGCATCTCATCTCATCAGGACATGGAAAGATCCTTAACAAAAGGGATGTACTATTAGTACATTCGGGAGTCCTCTGGACAGTGGTTCGTTAGTACGTGTTAGTCTTTCCACAAGCAGGGCTACAAGTAAAGTAGCCCAGACACACAATATTATTATTATTATTATTGTTGGCCACATTTACCACAATCAAGTCACAGGTGGCTGTAATGTCATTGATAGCTCTTAGTAACCGATAATATTCTCACGCACATCACAGACTCTGCCTTAAACTATACATGAAGAATGACCTTGAGCAAGGGAGGATCCTTGGATAGCTCAGTGGTAGAGCATTGGTAAACCAAGCTAATGTCCCAGGTTTGATTCTCATGTCCAGGTGTCATTTTTAAATTCACTTTGAATATCTATGAAATATAAAGTGAAATTACGATGTGAATTCAAACACTAAACACTCACCTCCCATGGATGTAGAATCCATAATTTTCCAAAGATAGAATGAACACACTTATATTGGCCAACGAGCAGACATCGACAAAGTCTTGGATTCCATTTTTGATATATCTTTCATAAATCCCAAACATAAACAACCACTGAAAAAAAAATAGTATGTAGTTTAAATGGTTGGCTTGAATAAACTATTTTATTAAACCAAATCTTGAACTTACCTACAAATCTGACTACTGAAAAGAATTATAAACATAAGAGGAAATAGGAATATAAAGAATAATAAAAAATAGTAATATTAACTATGGATGTAATGATAAACTATTTTGCCAATCATGCTGATGCCAATCGCCGATTTTGATCATTTATTTTAAATTTTACAAAGATAATATACAGACGGGTACTATGCAGGACCTTTAAAAAACCTATTTTGGGACTCAATCACTGATCATCAAAACCAATATGGTGCTTCCAGTCAACATAAAACCTAGGTAAAATACGAAATCAGAATATTTCACCAGACAAGAGAAGGAAATAAACTTTTTATTACTTTACTTATACCTAATATTCGCAAAAAGTATTGAAATCTCACCAAAAACATTTAAGTAAGAAATTTGCCAAGATCTACAACACAAAATTCCTTAATCTGATTTTAAGTCTTTACTTAAAATTATCCTTTACACTTTAAATAAATAAAGATTTAAAATCATATTTGTGAATGTAGAGTAGTGTGGAAACTAACCCAAACACAGATGTTACTAAATAAAAAGTAACTTTATTTATAAAAAAAGTTCATACCTGTACAATTTGTAAATATGTAGTACTTAATATGTCCTCCTTTATTCTTTATCAGTTCACATACACGATTTGGCATTGAGTCAACATTTTTTTTATTTGTTTGTAACAAAACCATACCTGTATTATTGATTTAATGAGGTCAGTTTTTGTGGTACAGTTAATTTTTGAGTCTTTTTTTGACAATCGCCCAATGGTTTTCGATTGGGCTTAGGTCAGAGGAATTGCCTGGTCACTGGAGCACTTTAATGTTTTGTTCTTAAAACATTTTTTTCACTTCCTTGGCAGTATGGCATGGCGCCAAATCTTGTTGGAACACTCCATTACCTTGTGGAAATATATTTTGAAGTTGTGTTACAACCCTTTCTCGCAGAATATTGATATATCCATCACTTTTCAACATACCATCCACTGGTACTGATGAACAAGGGCCTTCAACTCTGAAATAATCCCAAAACTTTTTTTCTGGGGATGTTTAACTGATTGTTGGATATGAGCTGGTGACTTTTTTTCATTTGATGCTTTTCCAACATATGCAACTCTTTGCCCTTGAACATAAAAATATGACACGTCGAAAAACATAACATTTTCCCAGTCTTGTCCAGTTTGCATGTGCTTTGGCCCCCAAGAGCCTCTTTTGGCACATTACCCGTGTTAAAAGATGTTTTAGCTGGCCGGCGAGCTGTAAAAAGTCTGCGTCTAACAGTTGTTACAAGCAAATCTGTTTTGCACGCTACTGTAGATAGATTCAAGAGAAGTGAGAGGTTATTCGAAAAGACATTTTAAGTTGAACTTTGCACTCTTTTAGATACCACTCCTTTTTGAGGTTGAATAGTTATATGATTTTTGTGGTGCTCGATTATTTTTTTATCACTGCATCTTACTACCTATTCAGGTTGTCCGCATATTATGATAGTTACGATTATGTGGTAGGGATGAAAAAGAAGTATTTTAGAGTTCATCTACCCTCATTTGAGTGGAAGAAGAATGGGAAACCAGTTAGTAAAAAAACATCCTCAATTGACCTGACCGAGATTCAAACCCTGATTTCCTCATTGTCAACAGGGCAGTAAAATACAAGAATGGCACTTTAGACAGTTCGGACACTGAAGCAGGTTTCAATTATTTTGATAACAGTAATAATCAAGAGTATTGAGAAATAGAGTTTGAAACAGTCAACAACAATCCAAATAACAAGTTATCTCTTACTTGAAACAAGTAGACGGTCATGTAAACAATGACCCCAACAGCAAATCGACAAGTCGGACTGAGCCTGCTCTGTTGCATGTGCGGTGGGAGGGAGGTGTGAAGCTCGGGGTCTGGAATAGACCAATATTCCAGGCCTACAATCTGGAACATAAAAATGTAGAGGTATATGTGTATGTGCACAAATGTAAGCAAAGGAAACATGATATGAGTACTAGGACTGCAAATTCGACAGAAAATTATTATTATTATTATTATTATTATTATTATTATTATTATTATTACTATCACACTATATTATTACCTGTTCAGGTTGTGCACACTTACGCTAATGTTTAATGGTGGGGTGATTGTGAGATGAAATGGAGGACCTACAATTTAATGTGGGATCCGAACCATGGTGGAGGCCTGGCATTCCACACATTCACAAGTTGTGATTAATACACGTCTTGTCAGAGGTGAGAGAAGGGTTTGGCAATCAGATAAGTCTGTGCCAGGACTGAGGATTGAACCCCAGCCCCCAGTCAGAAGTCCAACACCTTACCCCTAGACCGCCAGGTCAACCTCAGAAAAATATTGCAGACCTACAGAAAATAAAACTCATCACCAAACAATCACATTTTGGTGGAGAAAATCTGAACTTTTCTTTTTCGAACGATAGATGAAAGCTTTCAGTCGTCTTACACCTATTAATGCTTTTCTATTAGGTGTTGATAGACCTAGATAACAATTAAGGTGTGATCCACCTAGAGATCAGTTAGGGGTAGTACATCTTTATTTTATTTGAGGGTGATAAACCTATATCTTAATTAAAGGTGATAAACCTATATCTTAATAAAAGGTGATAAACCTAGAGAAACAATTCTATTTTAAAACACTATTAATTACCTGTTTTCAGATATAAACAAATCCTTTCTAAGTTTAATGCAATTTGATACATTTAGTTTCAAAACTTCGATGTCTTTCCCTTACATAAATAGTAATATAAGTACACCATGGAAAAAAAATTAGAATTTAAATTCCCAAAACCATCCCGAAGTTAGAGATTTAAATGGCTCTATCTCACCCAAAATAGACCGCAGATCTCGATGCCACTATCAAACTGAATAAAAAATTTCAATCTTGTACACCCCTATTATACGGTATTGTCATGTAATGAGGTTGGAAATAGAAACAATCCGAAGAATAATTAAGGAGGAAAAAGAGCACAAAGAGAGACCAAGGAAGAGACAGAAGAGATGATTACGGCAAGTGTGCGAGTGAGAGGAGAAGAACTTAAGCAAATGAAGGAGGAAAAATAGTGGAAGGATAGAGGAAGATGGAGGCTTTTAATAAACTGACCTGGCCACAGGCTGGAAATAGTGTATGTTGATGTAATTAGCTGAATTGAACAAATAAAGTTACAAGTACCTTAAGTAGAAACACGGTGAGTATAATCTGGAACGAGAGACTTATCTTCCTGTTTGTTTGTATCTCATTCCACTCGTTGGCCACAAAATAAGTTCTCCAGATGCTGACAGGTTGATCCACAGAGTTTTGGTCAATCTTGTGGCTTTGTGGGTGAGCGATAGAGCTCTTGGCTCGAGGGCGCTCCCAGTCTATGAGAAATATTTCCACAGATACTTGGTGCCAGATCATGTACACTACCTCGACAATCTGGAAACAAATATAAAAGTTGCACAAAACACAATTATTATTAAGGTTGTAAAAGTTCACATTATTTACTTCAAATATCCATTGGCTTGGATTTAAATTCAAGAGTAAAATTTCAGATTTAACAATTATGAAGTACCGTCAAAAAAATATTTAAAGCTTAAAAACACATTTGTTTTTTTGCTGTTTTTTTCCTGCTGTTATTTCCATGTTAGTTTGGAAATAATCCGAAATAATTATATTAAATTTAGGGATAACTGCATTTTATCATTTTAAGTATAGCATTTTGTAAATTATATTTAACACCTTAAGTTACATGATTATGCAAAGTATTATATTTTTATCCACTATTAATTTTTTTATCTGAACGTCAATTCGGCTTCGAGAATATCTCATATTATTCAATTCGACTTTGCTTCAAATTGAAATAGTGGACTTCTCACACCCTTAAATATTAATATTTAATATGGAAAAATCTGAAGTAATTTAATTACATGTTGTGTGAATAGTAATATCGATAACTTGATTTATTGGATTAGTCTGAAATGGTTGAAACATTTTTGTACTATAACATTTTTTGAGTAAAGTTTTTATAAAAACTAGTGTGATGAATTAACGGCCAGGGACTGGATGTTGTGCTTGTCCTAGTCTTAGTTATACTTTAAGACTGCCTAGCGAGCGTAAGTGGAAAATATATGGCTTTAATGAAAAAAAAACTGACCCAGGCCACTGGCTTGAAACAGTAATGGATGTAAAAAAAATGTAGAAGGAACGAATAACAGGACAACACACAGGAAATGGACATTCAATGTGAATATATAACATGAAACTGCATTCCTGTACCTTCTTACAAACATAACAAAATTTTACATCCATTATTGTTTCCAGCCTGTGGACTGGGTCAGTTTTTTATTCAAGCTCTATATTTTTCACTACCAGCTTGCTAGCTAGGCCTGTCGTAGCTTCATATGCCTTATAATCTCAATTAAGACTAGGACAGGCCCAACATTCAGTTAACATCCTGTGATAGGGTGAACCCACATTTCACTAATGATCAATTTTTCGCCCATGCGAGACCCTTAGCTCAGTAAACATACAAGCAACCGACTGAGCTAAAGTGTTGGATCTCCAATCATAACAAAATGAACCTCAAAAAGAGATAAAAAGTTTTCCTTAAAAAAAGAGCAATAAATCTATTTCCATTAACCTAACCTTGAGCGAGAAAGCGGCGATTACATAGTTCTTGATGAGAGTCTCCTGCGCAGCACTGGGCAGCAGGACATGCACGACACTTTGCCCTTTGTAGAAGAACAGGACATGGATACTGGCACAGGCTACCACCAGGAAGAACACATTGGCCAGGTTCCCGCATGAGAACAGGGCCAGCTGCCCTAGGGACAACAGGTCGATACCTATTTTGCCAGAGCGGCGTGAGTAACTCCAGGTTTCAATACCGGACCAGACCACGGCCAACGCACTCAGAACTCCCACAGATACCTGCAGCAGACATTAGGTGACAACAATACAATAAGATATAATGTGGATAGTGTCATTAGCTTGCTCCAAGTAAAACTTTTACAGATGATATAGTCTTAAGACAAAGAAAGTAGTGTAAATGTGTAAGGAAATGCTGAATAGGGTGTAAATTGTATTTATTATCCCATACGCAGCAGAACCATGTAAGAGGGATTAGGAAAATGGAGGCCATGGAAATGAAGTTTGTGAGGAGCATGTTAGCCGTCACGAGGAGAAACAGGATTAGGAATGAAGTTATCCAGAAAATATTAGGAGTAAAAGGAGTACATGAGATAGTAGAGGAATTAAGGCTGAGATTATATAGGCATGTAATGAGAATTGAAAAGGAGATAATACCAAAAAGTAGGGGTGTGCGAAGCTTCGAGAATCTCGAAGTCGAAGCGAATATTAATTAACTTCGGCTTCGACTTCGACAAACAAAATTTACTTCGAAAAATTCGAAGCTTCGGCAAAAAATATACAAGTATTTTCAATTTTAACCATTCTGAGCTGTTATTCTAGTAGATTATATTCATGTTTACCACAGAAAATTCACAATTTAAAACAAATAAAACGTTGAATTATGGAATACTTACTAATATGTATGAGGCGCAAGCTTCTAATACAAATTATTTTCATTTGTTTACTTTACGAAAGATGGGCCTTATCGATTTATAGGTTAAATATCGATTAGTTCGATATTTTTTAATATCTATGTATTGACACAAAAGGCCATGGTTATAAAACGACTAGTTGATTGTGACTGACATAATTATTATTATTCCACAATATTTCTACTGAGATTAGTGACCACTTTTAATAAATGGTGATCACGCTATTTTCGTTTTAAAAAAATGTACCTGTAAGTATCTTTTTCTTATTCTCTCTCAATAAATAACTTGTAAATTTTAAATAGTTCGTTTTGATGAAATATTGAATAACTATCGATAGTTACACAATTTCAATAATCGATTATATTCGATGCCACACGGCCTGATCGATTCACAAATTAAATACGTTCAGCTATCTTCACCGCCACATGACCTAAATTCACGTGATAAAAATAATATTTAAAAAAAATCAATATACAATTTAAAATCATATTTTTGCTTTGAATTTTGCATAATTTTTTTCAAGTGAATCTTTTTCAATATTCTGAAATGAAATGAACTTCACGTGTATTTGCTCAACTCAACAGAAAATGTTACGACGCATGCGCCAAGAGATAAATTAAAAACTTGATTGAAAGTCGAAAAAATTAATTTTGAGACAGAATATAAGCAAACATATTTACCCTTTACTGATTAAATTTTGTTTCAATTTTAAATTATACTTTTTTATTTAACTAAACAATTAAATGATTTATTTATATTAACCCAAAAACTTGATGGAAAATTTGATGACCTCATGTTGGCAACATTAGACTGTTTCTGTTTCTTATTTATTTATCAATAGTTTTGGTTAAGCCTACGAAAATGTCCGAAACAAATAAAAATAAAAGTGAAATATGGGTATTTTTCACGAGAGCTTCTAAGAAAACTGCCCAGTGTAAAATATGCCTGAAAAAATACAAAACGCCAACAGGTGACTTATTGCTATTAGAAACGTTTTTCTTTTTAAAAGAATGCATATTTTTCTGTAATACCAAAAGATTTACCTTTTTTAAAAAATTTAAAACTGGAATAAAAATAACTTTGATAGCTTATTTAGAGCATGTGTTGCAGTTTATCTACATTTTATTTTAATGTGTTAGATTGAACAGTAATAATTAGCTATCCATGATGCCAAAGCAGAATGTTATGGTGTTTGTACACTTTTGACAAAGGCAAAAGCAATTGTGGAACATTACAGTCGTAGTCCATCCACAAGAAAAAGATTACATACGGTAATGGAAGAGATGGTACTGCCAGTACTCGAGTTAATTCAGTTTGTGGACACACGGTGGTCCAGCGAGTATAACATGCTTTCTCGATTACATGCTGTTAGAAAAGCTGTTGGAGCTGAACTTGCCAATTCAGAAAATAACATCGAGATCCTAACTGAAGTTGAATGGAAGCAAGCAGCAGGCATTGTAGAGGTTCTTGGGCCACTAGCTGACGCCACCAAGGAAATCAGTGGAGACAGTTATCCCACCTCTTCAATGGTTATACCCATCCTTCCTTGCCTCAAATCTCTTAAATGTTTTTATCACTAGCAAGAAGGATGGTGTAATGTTCGCAAGAAGTTTAGATAAGGCTTTGAAATCTCGCTTCAGTTTCTACGATTCAGATCCTATTTTCTGCCCATCCATGCTATGCGACCCAAGATTTAGAGGTGTCTTGATCGATGATATGGTGGCAGTAAACACGCTAGCAATTGAAGTTAAGAAGTTGAGTGACAAGTCATCTTTAGAGCCTAACGTAAAAGATGAACACCCCTCATGCTCCTCTTCTAGTTCTGGACTATGGTCAAGTTTTGATTCCATACCAAATACCACCCAACCGGCAATAGACAACAACAGTGAAGTGAAGGATTACCTAAATGAACCACGGGTGCCTATATCTGGTGGAGGGAAGAGGGTTCTTGAAAATACCCTAATGTCTCCAAGGTAGCCCTGCTACAAGTGTGTGCAGTGAAAGGGTATTTTCTAGTTCAGGAAACATTGTACCAGCCAGACGAGAACCGTTGACTCCTATTCATTTTGAGGAATTAACATCTTTCAAAATAACTTGAAGAGAAAGTAACACTTCTAACTGCCTGTGTGGATAATTTCTTACAATGTTTGTTTTTATTTTAACTTATAAAAACTGTTTGATGTTGATATAATTTTTCTTAATTCTTAATATTCGTTTTTTAAAATAAGTTATAACATAATCTGCCCTGAAGTGAATATTTTTTAAAGTTTAATTTCAAATCAAATGTAGGATAATATTATTGCACAATGTCACAGGACTGTGTAAATATTTTCTTAGCATATAACTTAGCCTAATATAGTATATATCTATATTTTTTATAAAATATAATTGTCTATTTACGTGCCCAAGTAAATGTCTTTTTAGTAGGCCTACATATTTTTTTCTAAAAAGGTTAATGTCTTATTGTGTATTATTACATAATTAGGCTAAATTGTAAGGTTTTTATTAAAGTTAGATAAAATATATCAATTTAATAGCATTTGAAATAAATATAAATATATTAAGGCTAAAAACATCCAGTTTTTTTTAGAAAAATAATTTGTTTTAAGAGCTTTTATTAGTTGTTTAAATTTTATTCGAACTTCGATTCGACTTCGAGAATAATCTTGAATATTCGCTTCGACTTCGCTTCGAACTGAAAAAACTGGCTTCGCACACCCCTACCAAAAAGAATTATGGACATGAATTATATAGGAAAAATACCACATGGGAATCCAAGAAAGAGATATGAGGAGCAGATAACAGAAAGTATGCAAGTGAGAGAAGAACAGAAGCGATTTAAGGAAGGAGTGTGATGGAAGGCTAAAGGGAATATGTAAGCATTTTACTAAGATGATCTGGCCACAGGCTGAAAACAGTTGATGATGATGATGATGATGATAGTAGAGTGCTGAAGAAGACTGGTGTTCCCTGAAAATATCTATGATGTGGATATTGTGTAAGCCTTGTCTTTTTATTCTTGTTTCAATGTCTATTTATTCATTAAAACCTATTTTAATGGCAATATGATTTTTTTTGTGCATCACATCACTAAAAACTACCTTAAAAACAATAACAATAGTTTAAAATGATGTTTAGTTCATAGCTAAGTTGGTATCACTGAAATCAACTTCCTGTTCACTCTACTACCCCCTGAGAAAGATGTTATAAGGCATCAAAATGTTGAGTTGTTAGTTTTTTGTTGGCTTTTTATTTTCGTCATTTTCTAGAGTTCATTCTTTTCAATGAACACATTTTATGAAAAAGAATTATAATCACACAAATTCAGATTTTTAATTATATTTAATATAATTGCAAATATTTTTTTAATTAGACAAAAGAAAATATTGAGGGACTCTTATGTGCTAGAAAATAGTATCTTAAGAATTGAACAAAATTGATTTACCTCTGAATTTTTGAAGAAAAAATTGAGAATTTCGAGTACTTTAATTTTTCTAGTTTTGTAAAAATCTTTGAGTCAAGTTCGAGAAGTTACTAAAATGTGACTTGAACTCAAATTTTCTAATACTTGCTCATCTCTATGACTATTGCTATTCCAATGAGCCAACCTCAATAGCATGATACAAGTCGTTGTCCATGTTGTAGTCAACAGAAAAGTGGAGTGCCACGGGAACGTTCGCCTGAATGTCCTCCTGCGTCAACTCTCCATACTCGACTACAAGGAGTGGGGGGTAGATTCGACCTTCTTCTTTAGGGCCTTGGACCTTTACCCTAGGGAAGTTAATAAAACATAGACCAGAAGTATGACTGAGTTGTCATTGGTTATTATATTTTGTATAACTCTTATGTTCTTAAGGAGCTGCTATGATTTCAAATCAATCTGCAGAATATTCCTTTCTATTTGTATTAATAAAATAGTTTGTCTCTCTTTCTGATACGAGCATTGTGCGATATCTACCGCACGCAGAGATCTGAAATTTAAATTTCAGTAGCCGCTGTGAGCAAACATGTGCAACTCGAATCTGTAATTTTAAATCTTTGACTAGATCTATATAAAGTTATTAAAAGCTGGGTCGGAAGATTAAAAATGAAGAGGTTTTTTTCTCTTTGAAGCAAATAAAAGTATTGATCAAGGTAGCCACGAGTTTGAATGAAAGCAGTGAGTTTTATTAGAGTTTCAGTAATATAAATACACAAATCACCTTAGCTTAGTCAGTAGCATGTCTGCCTACTGAGCTAAGGGTCCCAGGTTCGACTCCCTGCATTGCCCAAAATTTATGATTGATGAAAATAGGGGTTTAACCTTTCACATTAATAACTTGATGGCCGGGGACTGGATGTTGTGCCTATTCTAGTCTTAAGTTATATTATAAGGCATATGAAGTTACGACAAGCCTAGCAATCTGGTAGTGGAGAATATATGGCTGTAATAAAAAAGCGAGCCAGGCCACAGGATGGAAACAGTGGGCTAATGGATGTAAAAGTATCAGTAATATAAATACATATGTGTACTGCAAATATATCTTTGAATATTTGTAATAAAGAAAATCACCATCTGCACAACCCTAATATAAACCAAAAGTGATGTCAATTTCAAAAGAGGAAGTAGATTTTCAGGGATAAAATATAAGTAAAATGTAGAGCTGGGCTTCTCGAATCCTGTGACATTAGAAAAATATGAGATTTATAAAAATCTCAAAAATATCTCGCATACACAATTATGAAAACATTGGCATGAAATAATAAATTTAAGCAATTGGTATAATGGTCAGAGACATGTGTAATGATTTTTAAAAAATATTGTATTATTCTAACTAGTTTACTCAAAAAGATCTATTTTTTGTTTTATAACATAAAACATAGCAAAACATAGCAAACAAAATAGCGTTTGTTGCTGTTACCAAACTTATAACTTTTTTTAAAAATTAATTTATTTTTAAATATTATAGCTTTACTAAAATAAATTTTTGAAAATTCAAGAAACGAATTTGGATTTGAGATTCAAAAGAGAATTAAAGAACCAGATTCGAGAAATATAGTATTCAATCCATCTCTAGTAAAGTTATAAGGCAACCAGAAAATCCCACACTTATTCAAGACTTCTCTTGTACATGTGCTGGCTCCCAGATAGAGGCAAAGGGATGAGTGTGCGCACACTGCTTCGAATGGATGAGAAAGTGTACAACCTTCGAAGTGTAGACAATCAATCTAAATTTTGTCAATGTTTGCTAAGAAATATGTACCTGATCTCTAAGGATTTCAAATAACGAACGATGCTCGGTTCAATGGATCTCTGCCTCCCTATGTCAGCTCTCACCCCGCTCACTTTGTCAATAAGGAAGAGTCGCCTGGTGAGCTGCCATTGAGACTCGTCCGAACCCTGGCACAAAAATACACTTGACAGCTATTTAAACTTTTCATATTGATAATATTATGTACAGTCAGATTCAGAAAAAAGAAACTTTATTGGTAGTTGCAAGATTTACTGAATTTTTTTATTATATAATTATACCTCAAGTCATATGATCTGGAGCTGTCATTTTTGATAGATATTATCAATATCCATAAAACAATCCTAAGGATATATTGAAATTAGGACTGGCTCAGTGCCAATTATAAATCTGATCAATGACCAATTATGACACAATAAGCCTATACCTGCTTTTGTGGCTGCATGATCTTAAGACGCTACTCTCGCAATAATCTAAGCTGTTTATGCCAGGGAGATCCTGGTTTGATCTGTCAGGTGTACTGAGTAGTTTTCCCTAAATGTTTCTCTCGCTTTGTGTGTGTGTGTGTGTGTATGTATGTGTGTGCGCACGCGTGCATGAAGTCCTTTTGAAATTATGTATTTTTCACTATTTTTATATCTAGAACTAGCCCTTTGAAATAAATTATTTTCTAAATTTATCGTTTCAATATCTTTTATCTTCATTATTTTATCTTCTCATCATCCCCAATTTTAGTTTCTCTTGAACCAGTAATTTAACACTTAACTGACGTATGAATGTTCTAACAAATGGGTTATAAGAAAGAATGTTTTAGTTACAATATGTATTTTCTATTATTCTATTTTATTTATATTTCCTCTTATGTTCATAATTTTGTACAAGATTCGGATTCGGAGGTAAATTGTTGATTCTGATTCAAGATTTGGATTCAAAATATAGTGTATGCGACCCAAATCTAATTTTATGTCAAGCTAAAAATAGCGAGGAGCACACATTCAACCATGCTAGTACTTTCCATTTATTATCTTCATCCCTTTTTTGGACCAATTATTTTCCTTAGTACTTGTTAATTAGATATATATTTTTTTTTAAATCACCTTATTACCCGGAGAATTGAGTGTCAGCACGGGGAGAGCATACATCATAGAGTCTGATCCGTCCCAGTACTGCAGGTAGAGGTCCAGGAACTCTGTCTCTGCTAGACTCATCAGCTGTCTGGCAGGAAGACTACACGAGTGTGTGTAGCGAGAACCAAACCTGAGACCCTTGTCTTTTCCCAACCACGACTCAGGGCACAGCTGCAGAAAACTACCGGAGGTAGATGTAAGGTCGAGGAAGCGGCCGCGGGCACTGAATCTTGTCGCAGTCAAGTTGAGTATGCTGTTCTAGTGTGGCAGAGACGGAAACAACATTTTAATGTATGATGCACAATAATACTAGTTACTTTATATCTAATAAAATAAAAGTCATTAAGCTCAGATGGAGGCAGATGTGAGTTAAAGTAATCCTTATTGGAGTTTTTGTGACAAATAACTTTTTTGGTCAAAATAAATCAAATATTGCTCTAGTAGAAAAACAGAGTTTAATTTTCTTCAAATTGTGATATCACCAGTTGTTGAATATCTGTCAAGGGTGTCCTGGAATTTAATCACAACTTTTTCTCTTCAGTTAAAAGGTTTCTCATCTAATTCCACCATGCTCATGGCATATAGTCAACAACCTGTTGATATCACTGTGTGAAGAAAATTAACCAAGTTTCTACTGGAGCAATATTTGATTTATATGGGCCAAAAAAGTGTTTTGCTAGAAACACTGCAAAAACGCTGGCCTTTGCTCGCTTCCCTTACATTCCCACCTTATGAGGGGTGAATTTTAAGTAATTCCAGCCATTGCCCACAGGAGGACCACTCGATTAAGAGTAAAACCAAAGTCTTTTAAGTTATGGCAATACTATGCGTGTGTCAAGCCACTTAAGCCAGGCCAGTGTACAAATATATACCACTACAAAATTTACCTTAGAGTTTGGATCCAGACTATACTGGAAGTTTATCTTCCTCCTGGCCAGGACGGTGGAAGCCTCGCCATCCCCATAGTAGAGCCATGGCATGGGGCTTCCTTCTGATGATGTGGGAATGTGCTTGAGGTCATGGAACACCCTGCAAGGGCTGGCCCTGTAGTCGTCCTGATACATAACCATCACACACATGTTGGCCACGGCTTGGCACGCCGTCTCATTCTTTTGCTGTGGAGTTAAATCATTGCAAGAGTGGCCAGATTTATTTATAATTAAAATAAGATTTTGTTAGAAAGAAACTCGGAAAACACAAACATATTTTTTTTTGTCTACAACGATAACATTTTACTAAATTATAAGTGTTATTTTATAGATTAGAGAAGATTCTTGATTATCCAGAGTCATATTAACTGGGCAGCATATTAAATGAGGTAGTACTTTTTAATTATTTTATTAAATTTCTTTTAAAGGCCCGCCTTAAACTCTAAGCTATTACTGTCCGGCGATGCACATTATCAATAAAACTGAACATGTGGATGAAAAATTTAACATGAAATGTAAACATAATTTTGCTTTTGGCTGTACATAACAAGGAAAAATAAAACTGGTGAGATTGAGAGAATGTCATTGAACATAAGTGGCAACATTTGTTCATAATTAAAAAAAAACCTCAAGTCAGAATATATTAAAATTGTTTTAGTAACTTTAATAACTGTTAAATACTCTACTTCTAACCAGACTACCTACTATAGCCTAATTGGACATATGAATACCTCCAAGTAGATCTAGTAACTTTTAAAGATTTCAGATAGTTATTCCTATGAAAATTGAAGTGTATGTTGTCTATTTGAAGTGCAGGTTTTAAACGGCAGTATAGTAAAAGAGTCAATAACCAAACTTATTACTTAAATCAAACCCCAATAAGCATAGTTCATGACTAGTATAGACTAAACTGTTTAGTTACTACATACAGGTACTTAATTATTTTAGGCATCCATAACCAATTGGCCAAAAGATGGTTAATGGTGAAAAAAGATATAAATAAGAAATGGGACAAGCATTTATTAGTCATAGAACTTACTTGAATGTAGTACTTAAATTAATTATGACTGTGATACTGTTTCAAGATGAAATAAATGCATACAATTTAAATCTAGTGGTAGGATTAGTAACGGGAGCTTTATTGGTACATAAAAGTAGCCATGTCATGTTTAACAAATGCTATTGCACCAATTCCCAAAGTGGAACTGAATCAATGTTTGTCTAAAGTGGTTGGCCAACATCTGAAGATCAATGCATTAAAACTCCAACCTTTAAGAAAGTTACTAGTCCAAAAGATGTTTGCACATAGCTTTATGAGGTGCCTATTTAATTTGGTATCTGTGTACAGGTTCATCCCACTGCCAAAATATTTTGTTTTCTAACCTTGCAAAGATACAAAGATGAGCGCAGGTAGAGTCTGAAAAAATATGAATCAATCTTTTCTCCCGAGGGGTAGTGCAATAGGTAAGTTGCCCTCTCATCAGGCCATTCAGAGAGTCCGACCCGTGGGACACACACACCATCCAACGTGTCGTGGGTGTGAAGGGGACACGAGCAGTTCCCTACCCACCCCTCTGAAGTTATTAGAGGGCAAGGTATGCAATGTTCCCTGTCGTGGCTAGGAACTGTGCCCTCTGTACAATTGAGACAGCGCAAGCTTGCACTCAAAGATCCATTTTCTGCTTTGTAAACTAAAACAAAACAAGGTGATAGCTAGCTTACAATAAATCAAAAGATGGACACTTAATTAACATATCACTGCTAGAATTTACTCGTTAATGTTATGATAGAGATTATAATATATTAGCTAATCTTATAGTTTAATTTTCATAGGAAAGGCCTTATCTGACAGGTAAAAAAAATACAAGATCTATTTTCACATAGGCCTTTTTATATATCAAGTCATGTAATCTGCAGTTGTCAATATCTATAAAATAAAACCGATAGTATAGTGAAATGTTATTGATTTTAGTTACTTTCTTTGAAAATTTCACTATTTATGTCATTTATATAGGTAAATAGCAAGTTTTGAAAAAAGTTTCTAGTTGTTTATTATTATTATTAACATTATTATTAGTAGTAGTTTTAATTCCTCTTGCTCCCAGTTTGGAGTTTATGTAATAGGATTCAGTTGGAGTGGGTTGTCAGCCCACTGACCCAATGAGAGCAAAAAAGGCCTACAAATTTTGCCAGGAAAATAATTTCCACAAACCTTCAAGAGTTCTTTTACAAGCCACAATCAACATGGGATTAGCAGCTCTTCCCTTCCCCTCCAAAAAAAGTTGTGATATGAATTTTTATAGCTTTGTAAAAATCTGTCGACCTTAGCTGGGTTTGAACCCACAAACATCAGGTCCTGAGGCAAGCACTTTACCTCAAAACTACCGGGGTCAGCTTGTTTTTCATGAACTTATAAAAATCCTGTGATTAAACAGCAATGTTAGATGCTTAACATTAATCTTGAAAGAATATTTAGCAATTGACTAACTGTACCTGATATGTGATTTCCAGAGCAGGCCTTGCATGCCGAGGTGACGTTTGTATGCTCTATACTGCCAGGACAAAGAATACAACCCCTCTTGTCAGCCGTCGGTACTTTGTTATCAGGGCAAAGCTCACATTCTGGAAACACTCCAGGTGTGACCTTCAATATTCTACTACGTTTATTACATGTGCATGTCAGTTCTGAAATTAATTAAAAAAGTTATCTCCACACAGCAATCTAATTAACTCTTAAGGAGAACATAAAAAATAGATTCACCAAAATAATAAATAGATTTATTAAATGATAAATTCATGAGTATAGAGATATATTTGTAATTAGTACTAGCTAATAGGAAAACATTTACATGTTCTTTTATATAATTTATTGAGTAATCATTAGTGAGTAGGATCAAAATAATTTTAAAAAGAAGTTCGTACATTCTTTGAAGCATGCTTATCAAGTGTTCCCCTGCATTGCACATAAGGCAAAATTATGAAGTGGGGGACTCGTAATGAGTTAAAAGCTTTCTAACACTTTTAAGTACCCCTTACTAAATCGACCATTAGTTAGAAAATCTATCCGTGTACCTCCCTTTTCCCAGTTAATTTTCGGAGGCCTAGAAATAATATAAAAGAATGTTAAAGCAAAACTATTAACTCACTATCTACTGTTGGCTCCAAATTTTTGGCAGGATCACAGGGAAGGCATTTCAACAACAGAGGGGAGAAATATTCACTGTCACTACAATGAGACTCATTTGAGTACGAAAACACTTCGCCAGTGTACACATGCAATGAATGAAACGTAATTAATAAAGAAAAATAAACAAACAATAACATTTTGTTATACTGTATAACATAATATCTATTGCCGCCAAATAATTAAATCGATATTTCTTCGCCTTCTAGTTGACACGAGTATGACGATAAACTGTATCGATATCTCTATCAATGACTAACACAATGAGGGGGAAAAAAAACTATGTTCTGGCAGTAGACCAGCAGTATGAAACGTAGTATAAAAGACATATTTTAAAAATGGAAACTTTTTTAAGGCGTTGATAAATGAATGAATTTTTAAAATCATGATATACTAAGTTGTATAAACAAAACTCCATGTAATAAGCCCGCCATCAAGATATAGCCAGCGAGCGACCACGGCTGTTAGACGGTATCCTACGTGAGCGAATGTAATTGAGTGGTGCGGTTGAAGCGATGTGAAGAGAAATTATCAAATATAGTGGTAAATTCGACGTGTTGCGGTGAGCAGCGTGTGTGAATTCTAAGCGGTTAATGCGTTCAAATAATTTTATATTTTCACGCGAACCGTGTGCAAGACACTCGCAACTCTTGCTCCGAGCATTCAAACAAAGGGAGTGTTTGTCTTCATAACTTCTGTTCCAACATCAACAAGCAGTGTTTATTGTGTATGTTTTGGTTAGGATAAATTACATATGTTGTTGTTATTAAGATGTCAAAATTCGCTGAATTGTTAAAGTAAAAAGTAGACGTATGCTTTGCGATGAAAGCAAATTTGTATTATATATACTGAAAAGTGCAAAATTTGTATAAAATCTAATAAAATATACATGGTCTTATGCAGATTTAGTATGCTACTATCAGTTTGTAAAGTAAAGTTTGAATAGGAGCTACGTGAAAGCGTCGAGTATAGACTATATACCTTCAGAATGTACGGAAGTCTCATTAAAATTGCTTAAATTCAAGTATAACTTAATTTTAGACTCTGATAGATAGACTATTACGCAAGATTTTTTTACCTAGTGAGAAATTGCTATGCTCTCAAAGTGTTGTTAAAATTTCATCTCAAAATACCAGATTAATCAGGAAAAACGTACGATGACGCCGAGTACAAGTGGTCGAATTATTGCACGAGCTCTATTTAAATCATAGTTTTTCAATTTATGTTCAACTTATAAATATACTAAAAATGGTTCAGCTTAAAATTAAAAACTAATAGAGTACATGACACTTATTGATTTCAACGTAATATATTTACACAAACAGGTGACAACTTTGGTAAAAAAAATTCAAATTAAAGCGGCGAGTTTATTTGGAGGAAAAAGAAACTGATATCAACAAGCACAATAGAATAAACATCGACATGAGCACAACTAATATGTCGGCAGAGAATGTCAGTCGGGCTGATGTGCAAAAACTGCGTAGTGTGCATGATCAAACTTGCACTCTTTGTGCACCTCTGTTTGGAAGCAACTTCTATTAGTTTTCCATAAGCCAAAAGAATGTCAAGAGCAAATGCACACAAAAACTTTTATATCTATATTCTAGATATAGCCTGATAGCATTCGCAATCACGCACCTTCTGTGCCCCTTTTAAATTCTACTACCTGCAATGAACCAATGTATTTCACGTGTGCCCTGTGACAGACAACTTCATTAGTAAATTATATTAAAATATTATTTAAATTTGTAATTTTTTAAGAACTTTGGCACCCCCAAGTGGTGGTGCCCAGGGTCGTGGCCTTATTGACCCACCCTTTGGGCCGGCCCTACCTAGACATTATCTATACATTAAAAAGTGTGGATTTAAAACAATTCATATTTATACATCTACACAATGGAAGTGTATAGAAAAGCGGAAATAACTATCCTCTTTTAATTCTTTCAATTATTAATGTGTTTTTTTCTTTAATTTGAATGGTCAAATTCAACTTTAGATTCCCTTTTCAAGAAGATAGTGTTTTTTTAATATCTTCCCGTTTAGCTTTTTGTGGTTTATTAATAATTGACTATCCCGCTTCGGCGGCCACATAGTATAAAGCGCTACTCTCACATAGCCTGAACGGATAGTTAGACGCAGTGCTAATACAAAAACTGACTGAGTTCACGTTTACTTGGCTGCTGATTTTAGCTTGCTTCTTGTATTCGCCCATGCAGGACCCCCGCATCAATTAGTTTGTTTCATTTAACGCCGCTTGCTTTCATCCGCCTACATATGACATAGATAATATTGAGTGACAACATTTATTTAAAGATGCTATACGATAGGATTATAATAGAAAGGAACTTTTATAATATACTTACACATTATTTCTTTGATACACAATTACTTTTTTTAAAATTGTATTGTGAATATTAATCCATACTTATCTATGAACATAAAGACAGATGATGTTCATATGATTTTATGTATAGTTGATGTATTAAAAATTTAAAACTACCAAAATAGTTATTTCGATCTTAATCGGAGTATAGCCAATGTTTAAAAGATCGATTTTGTTGTATGTGGGTGTTCTGTGAACTACGTAATGAATACTGTTCCCTCTTAATGTTATTTTTTAGGTACTGTGCGACGATATCTCCTCTTTACTATGTTAACAGCATGGCTATGGTTTTATTGACCGGACCCAAAATACTCCCAAGGATTTCTAAGCTTACTCTTACAGTGTAGCCAACTTCAAATTGCGCACTTGATAGGAAGGTTCTACCACTTACGTGTTGACAGTGATTTTCTCATCGTCCAATCAGAAATCACAACAGTTTTTACTGCCAATCAAAGCTAAAATTTTCACATGCGTGCGAACATTCTAATAATCTTAAAAACAAGAAATGGACGGTGTCAAAGTTTTGTGAATGAGTGATACAAACTATGTGTGGGTTGTTTTGCTACCAAATTTTAGCTGTTTTTAGTAGTGTATTGTAGTTTAAAGAGCTTTTTAATTCCTTTGCTATTTTAAGATCAACATTATGGAATCCACGGAAAATAAAGTTGAAGCGGACAAAGCACCTGGGGAAGATCCAAATTTACAAAGTCAAATATTGACTTGTGCAAAGAAAACCTTTGAAAATGGCAAGTTGGTTTTGATTACGTTTAAATAAGGTCAATTCCAAACTCGACGTTTTAAAATTGGCAGAGGCGATACGCCCTTCCATTTTTGTTGAAAGATAAAAAATTTAAGGGGTCACCATACTTTTAAAATGTACAGGAAATTCTAAACATTAGTTCAATAAAATGCTGACAGCGTTGACGGGGTATAGTGCTATCTTGTGTGCTCAGATATCACCCGTGTACACAAACACATTGTAATTGACACTGGTTAAGTTGTACCATTCTTTCTTTAAGCAAATACTGGTGCATTCCCTCACATCTCACATTTATCATCCTCTAGTCCTATACTTAAATTGTTGTGAGTGACCTGGCGGTCTAGGGGTAAGGTGTCAGACTTCTATGCTGGCGGTCGGGGTTCAATCCCGGCATAAATTTATCTGATTACCAAACCCTTCCTTCACCTCTGACAAGACATCTTGTAAATGTGGGGAATGCCAGGCCTCCACCGTGGTTCGGACTCCACGTTAAACTGTAGGTCCTCCATTTCATCTCACAATCACCCTACCATTACATATTAGCGTAAGTGCGTATAACCCGAACGGGTAGTAAGAGTTAATAACACATTGTTGTGAGTTGGTTTTAGCTTGATACAGAGTATAAATAACATTCTTATTATAATTACTTTTTACTTAAGCTGGCATGTATGCTATTCATATTATGGTTTAGACCTAATTTTTACTTTTCGTAAGGTCCCCCAATTTTGATCATGTCTCCATGACTATTTGTCAAATATGAAATAACTTAATAAAGTTATAGTCTACTATTAAAAGTAAAAATATTTTATGTGTAATATTTATTTAATAAACTACTAGTTTCTGATCTATAAGCAAATATATTAATTTTTTCATGCAGCTATTTGGAAACAAGCATTGATTGTTATGCTCTTTACTGGAGTCCTTCTGCAACAATATATATTATTTACTTACACACATCTTACTAGTTTTTAGTAAATATCTCTACTTTAGGTTAAAAAAGATTATTTTGATGCACAGTACCAATCATTTTTATACGTTACACTTTGACTGTCCTCTACCCTACCAGTATTTAACTATATTTTTAAAAATTTTATCCTACAAGCAATTTGTAGGTTTTTACATGCTCATAGAAAAAATTGTGTCAATTTTTTAAAATAAGTTCTAGATACCTATAAGATCTCAATGATAATCTCTAATTATTACTGTGTATTCCACAATACAGTATTTTCAACAATGTGGGTTCATTGTGCACATGTTTCATATAAAATAGTTCTGATGTTATCTGATCTTGGTCAAAAACGCTTACAATATCTTTTTAAAAAAAGATTTGTTTTCATTATTACCAAACACTGTTAATTTATATTAGACACACAAAACATCAGCCTTGTTACACATGAAGTCTATTCAACTGTAATTTAGAAAATATTTGACCAACTTATTTCACAAGATATCATTCTGGCATGTTCTTGATACTATTTTGAAATGCTTAAACCTCGGAGGAAGCTTAAATTTCCATCCACATAAATCTATTATGTTCAGAAATCAAATTAAACCACAAAATATCTAATCTCCCTCAAAATCAATTTAACTTTTTTTTAGTAGTTAATTAGTAACACTAATCAAACTCTCACATATTCAAGTTTTATTTAACATTCATACTTAAACTCAATTAGAACCTTCCAACTCTATTAAAAACTCAATAATGACATTTACAATTTAATTTGGAATGAATTTAGAGTCTAGTTATTTCCATGTAAAGTTGTCATGGGAGAATATTGTTGCAAGAAGTAGTAACCATTCAAAATATTTCAAATGCCGATTTATTTTGTGTCCAATGTATTTTTTTAAACACTGCATTTTACTGCCCTTTTGGGCTATTGTAGGCTCTACTAATTACATTAATGTATTAGGGATGAGGAAGGTTGGATCTAGTAGAAGTGTACCCTAATTTGCATGGAGGGAGAATAGAAAACCAATAAGGAAACAACACCTTTGCCCACTACAGGCGACTGGGATTTCAAGTCTGATCTAACTGTTATTGGCAGTTTAGTCTAGTGCGAGATTGACACCTTAGACCATGCAGCCATCATAACGGGGTTTGATGTAATTAATAATTCAGAAAGGTATGGTAACTTTTTTTTGGTAAAAATATAGTTTCTCAAAAGAAACTGTTGGCAGTCTCCGAACCCTGATTTTGATTTATAATGTAGGGTGTCCAGCGACCTGGAAAACAGGGAATTGTCAGAGAATTTGCTTGATCAGGAAAATTTACATTTTGTGTAAAAAATCTCCTATCTTGATTTACAATAGTCAAAATAACATTTTTCTTCCAATTAAAATGTGAGTACATTTTCTCTAAATTCAACCGTCCTCATCCCTAATATTTTTTTAGCACCACGTCTTACTACCCATTCGGTATTATGTACTAATTACATTTCAATACCTACTTCGAATCACTTTAACTCCATTGCCTCTGTTGAGCAGACTAATATTCCTTTTCAAGGTCAACAAGGGATTTTTGTGTTTTTCCACTCTTCTAACATATTGTGTCTTTAGCCAAAGTTGAGTCATGGTTATGCACATGCATGGAAATTTGATTACCTACATTATAAGTAGAAGGAACTAAGAATGACTCTGTCTCACAACTATTTTAAAGCGTTCATGGGGCAACCTTTTAAAGGCTCAATAGGATTTTAATGAAATCTATTTAAACCAATGGTCCATTTTCCAAGGCGGAAATTGTTTAACCCCTTCATTGACACAATTTCAGAATGTATAGCCTTGTATCTAGGAGAAAAAACCCATTAATCTGTGATCTTAAAAAATGATGTTCCTAATACTTAATATTGATATAGCCTAGGCCTATAGGTAGTGGTCTGGAAAAAGTATATTTGCTCTGGAAAACATGGAAAAGTCAGGGAATTTAAAAATACTGTTTGACAGGACACCCTGTAATGGTTTATGTAATTCCTATAATATGAGGTTAGTTTAACTCAGGTTGAAAAACAGATAATTATATTATGTCTAGTAAAACCTTCAAAAACATATTACTCATGCCACTGTTTATTCCCACAGTCTTACTACCTGTCAGGGCTATACCCATTTTAACCACACTAATACCCACATGGTCTAACACCTCATCATGTTGGACTGTATCGCTAGTGACAGGGAGTTGGGGTTTCAAATCTTAGTCTGGTATAACGAGGGTGCATTTTTTAATAAAAAAATTTCCACTCTCTCTTCACTCAAATATAGATACATTTCCTCTAAAAAGTCTTTCTTCCTTATTACTAGGCCTAATCTATTAGCGTAGTATGGGTACAACCCAAACTGATACTAAGGTAAGGCAGGAGGGGTAAAAACACTAATGAGTTAGAGAGAGAAAAAAGGTAACTACCAATAATTGAAAGATGTACCCACATTTGTCTGTAGGTGAATTGGGAAACCATTTTATAAAAAAAAAACCTCGATACACATAGCCAAGATTAGAACCCCATTCTTTCTGCCACTGGCGAAACAGACTAGATGAACCTGAGCCTTAGTCTGTGTGCCCACCGATGGAAGGGAATTTATTTTATATTGTTTTTACTCCACCCTAAGGCTACAGCTAAACTACAGTAGCCCCATGGCTTCTTTGATGCTGACTGACAGCTTTAAAAAGTTACCAGACCAAATTACGTATCCCTACGCCGAACCAGATGATCTGCAAAAACATATGTTTAGCAGCTGTCACTTCTGAGAGTCAAAATTTAGGTATATATCTAAATGTTGACTGTCAGAAGTCAGCTGTGAACTGTCAGTCAGCGCCAAAGAAGCCATGGGGCCACTGTAGCAACCAGGTCACCAGTATGTAAAGCCTTGTTTATGCAAGTGACCATACCAAGCGACAGCGATCTGCTCGCAAACAGGAGCAGCTTTAAATCTTTCTTATAAAATAACTGCTTTACATTCTGGCAACCTGGTTGCCTTGTTTTTGTCACGGTGACCAGTTTGCAAGTATGGTCTTAGCCGAATACACAGTTTAGAGGAAAGTTTGGGTAGGGTAATTTTATGGGGTGGGCTATTGCTGATATTTTAAATAATGTTTTATAAACCTGAAAATCCATTTAAATGGTGTTACTATTGTTTGCTGGATTTTATATTCAAATTACTCCCATTACATTTTTATTTTTATCATAGTTTGTCACACTATTACATGGATCACTTTATATGCATGCATGAACACTCACATGCACTCACAGATTTTTCTTAGGCGATAAAAATCTGTAGCACAAATTCTTTCGAAGGAGAAGTAAAGCCGTCAGTCCCATGGCAATCGTGACATGTACAAGAACCCTGGAAGGTAAGTGAAAGGCCCTTTCCAGACAAAGTTAGTTGGTCCTTTCGCTTTCACTTTCACTTGTAGAAATTCTTGTGTGCTGTTATAATTAGTTGGTTCAGAAAGTGCACACTGTGTGTTAAATACCTCAAATGAATAAATACATAAAATAAAATACATAGAAGTGAATCTTACACAGTAATTAAAATATCTTTATTTTATATATATAAACTTCAGTCCTGGATGATACTGGAAGCTGCTGTTAAGCGACTATATGGCATTCACCATCCAAGAGAAAATATCATTTGATAAGAAAATGGCTGTAAGAATTGGTTAAAGTTAAATTCACATTAATCAGGACCTACACATCAACTATAAACTATATTATGAATTAAACTTCAATCTCAAATTAATAATACTCAATCCCCTGTTGCAAATGGCCACTCTTCCTATGTGTGCATGCCATTAATCATTTGTGGTAATACTAATTGTACCTTCATCCCTCCTGTGCCCAAATATATAGTATCATTAAAACTCTGTATTTGGTTGCTTTATGGGTGCGAGAACAGATTTTAGCAGCCCACCCACGTACATGTCTGACTCGGTCATATTTTACCACACAGGTTCTACCACTAGCATGAGTGGACTACCAACTTTACCCCAGTATTGGCTTGTACACATAATCCCCCGACGCGTCACTTCTTTTACTATCCCGAAGGCAGCACATTTCTTTCCTGAACGATGCCCAGATATTGTCTACTTTCTTTTTCTTTAACAAACTCCAAGCCGGCATCAGTGAATTTCTTCTCTGACTAGTAAAATCACATGGTCTGCAATGTGGGTACAAGAGCTTGGCTTGTATCCTCCACACCCATACAAATCAATAGCGAGCAAGTGGCGAACCGAGCCAAACCCGGCTTGTCTGATGCCAACCCCTGCTCATAACACCCCACCCACCTATGAGCTTAGGTAATTTAAAACCAAGCCCAGCTGGACTTGCAAGCCAGTCTTGTACGTGGATGGGTCGCTTTTCTCCTACTCCATTGTATCAGCCCGCAATCGAGCCATATTAACCTAACCGAGAGGTCGCTGCTGGTTGGCGAAGATAGTGCCAACTTCTGTGGTTAGCACAATGAAGCCTCTGGCCCCTAATCTCAGTTTTCAAGACCGGAGCCTCTACTTTTTCATTCAAGTATCTCTTCATGAAGCTGAGTTGACCTCATTCCAGACCCACTGCTTCGCAGAAAATTTGCAAGCACCGGGGATTGAACCTGGGATTAATGGATCTGTAGCCAGTCTCTCTTGACCAATAGGTCAGAGCCAGTTTTAAAGACTCTAAAATTATTGCCTTGTCTCTTTTTGTTTGTCTTCATCACTTTTATACATAGGACCTAAAATAGTATACTAATTAGTGAATAGACTACTATAATATTTTCAGCAACTTTCTCAATAATATTAAATATAGGAGTGTAAAAACCACTCCTGAACATGGGAACATGGCTGTGTGCACCTATACTCTATCTAGGAATCGTCCGTCCCATGCACAGCGTATCATTCTGCACTACATGGTTTAGCAGGGTTTTTAACAGTCATGAAAGTTACTTTAAAAACTCATTAAATGCAATTTTGTAGTAAGTCATTAAAAAGTCATAAAATCAGCTATAAAATCATGCATTTTTTGTGAGCCAAGCTCATTTTGCAGGTAAAAATAGTATTTTTTAAAATACTTTGCTCAAAATATGTGTAAATTTACAACTACTTCTCATTGATGAAATAGGCCTAGTTTAGAAAATCTTATGAATCAGAATTTATGAAATTTTAGATAAAAATCCTAGTCTGAGGGGGGAGAGCTTTTTTGGAGTACTTTTTGGTCATGAATATTTTTGTATGGGTCATGAAAATTTAAGGAAATATGGTTTTCATAATTTGGTAGATGCCTTGTTTAAGGCAGTCTCTGTGATGAACGTGCGAATCTATCGGTTCTTAAAGTTTATAATTGAGATAGTTGCCAGCGACTCTGGGTCAACTTTTTGCAGTCACTCGTATAAAATTAAATTTAAGTTATGGATTAACTTTGGATATGTAGGGCTATACAATTGTATCTACATACAATTTTATGTTAATGTTTGAATATATGGACATTATTATGACAGGGTTCCTGTTTTTATAAAAAAAAGTGTTTGAAGTTTCTAAAAAAATGTTCTTAAATTGTAAATTTTCATTAAAATCTCAAAATATCTGAACTTTCGCTGGTACTTTATACAATACTACAGAATCTGTGATTTGATACAAGTGAGAAAGTTAACTCAGATGATTTTTCAAGCTGGGTATGATGACTGATTATAGTTTTATTGGGTAGGACACTGTGTTCCATAATAAAATAAACAACATTGCTACCCGCTTCAGTGTGCATATGATCTAAAGTGTCACTCTCACAATAGACTAGACTGCCAATGATAGGGAGATCAAGTTTCATATCTTGGAGCATGGGTGTACTTATGATGCTTTTCCCTAAATAATTTTCCAATTGCTATCTACACAAATGCGGGTACATTTCCTATACATTTAACCCACCTCAACCTTAACACCTTAGCTTAATTATTACATAGGCGTATAACCCAAATGAGTACTAGGATGCGATGCTAAAAAAAATTCTTTTCTTAAGTACATGTATATATGTCATCTTTATTTTCAGCTTCTTTGTTGCTCCGGAGGAAAATCCCATGCACAGGACATTTCATGACCCCCAGGCGGTTATGGATACAAACCATCCCAACCCAGGTGAATATGAAATTAAGGGTTCACCGAAAATCTGTTTTTTCCAAGTATTTGTGTGTTTTCTGCACAACGTCATATAAGGAAAGGTTGAGGAAAAGAGGAGCTAAGGAAAGAATAGGTTTAAAATATTGGATGAGATGAAGGGAAGAAGAAAATTCTAGGAACTGAAGGAGGAGACAAGAGGACAGGACAGGGCGCATTGGCGGTCTGTTCACTGACAAAAGGAAAGGACCTGTTGTGAGACAGAACACCTAATAATATTAATTATTCTGTGTGTGAGCTGTTAATGCCTTTGAACTCTTGACTATATTGAACTTAAGAGACAACTCATATCCTGCTTAATAAACTTCCACTTTAACCTGGAATTGAACACAGTTCCTTTTCAGATTCTTCTTTGCAGGTTGTCTAGGCCATTTATTAATATTAGTAAACCCTTTAGTAGGTGGATTTCAAGAGAATGCGAGTTAAAGAGCTTTTCTTCTTTTAAAGTTTAATGATAAGAACTTTTTTTTTGTCTTTAATAAATCAAATATTGCTTCGACATATACATTTAGATTAATTTTCTACTCAAAGTCGACAGAATCTTATGGCTTGCGGGCTTGCAAAAGATCTAGCAAACAAACAACTGTGTTCATAAAATGGACTAATAACTAATTTTTTTACAAGAAATATAAAGTTGACATATTTTGCTCAATATTTTTTTACCAAAACCACCCACCATCATATTGCCCACAAGGTAAGGGTTCTCTCCCCCTCACTGCTCCCTCAAACACCCAAACAAGTCCGCATCCCTGTTTCTACACACTATCTATATGCCTGCCCGACTGGCACCAGTGCAGAAACATCCCGGACTTAACCTCGGGCCTCTAGGTACCTGAACTCGCCACTGACCGGTATAATTGATAAGAAAAAAAAACCTATTATTTCCCACCACAGCAAAAGAGTTTACAATTACAACATGTCCCAAACACTTTTTTCTTAAGATGATAAATTATCTAGGTTCCTAGAAAAAAATAATTATTTTGCCTTAAATTATTCTAAAGTTATTTATTCTCACTATCAATGTTTTTCACAACAGAATACACTCCAATAAAATAGTCTTATTTATACTCAATAGCCAGTCCTAGATAACACAAAAGTATCATAGGTTGAATTTACATAATATAAACAACTTTACGTGCTTAAAGCAAAAGGAATTTAATATTCACAGTTATTTTAGTACTGCCAAGAAATGTACTTTTTCTTTGTTAGTGTGTTAGCTAACATCATATGCTGATAAAAAAAATGCACAGTCAATTCAAGTTATGAATCAATACTTATACCAGAGACGCAGCCATGTTCAAAGAAAAGTTCACACTATTCCTGGACCAAATAGTAATGAGGCAATTAAGCCCTTTACACTTAAACAATTTGTTTCTGGTCCAGGTTCACTTGTCCCCATGGACATGAATTCTATTAGCACATAATATAAACGAAACACTTCATTACATACGGTAATCATTCCAGGTTCATTTTAAGCTTGTGGTAAGCATTGAAATCTTATGGAGCGAAACGGCAGTGTGTCCTCGCCCAGCGGAAAAAAACAACAAAACCCACCAAAGAACCTTCTCATGCCATCTCTCGAATGAATGTAATGAATGTGATACCAACAGCACGGGCCCTGACTCAATCCTGGCGGCCGCGTGTTAGACCACACCCAAGCGCAGGCATCACTGGTCCTTTCAACAATATCAAAAAGGTTGCTGATCCTTGCAGTAGTCTCTTGATCTTTTGAAGTTCTATATAGTTAAATGTAGGGATACACTTGATATAATATGTCATTTTATATGAACATTGCAGTCAGTCACACGTTAAAAAACAACTATCACAAGTAAAATAATGGAAAACACTAGATAGATTTTTTTAAATTCTAATACTACGTAAATGTATTTTCATTTAAGATTTTTTTTTACTATACAACTAAAAAAAGTATATCAAGTAATTTTTACACTTAAAAATATGCAAGTATTTTAATTTTTTTCGTCGATTATGAGTTTTTTTAAATTTAAAAATGGGCAAAATTCTTTTCAACTTAATCTATTGAGACTTGAGTTTTGTAATCGCGACAGTTTTTGAGTACATCACAACTTGTGAATGTGGGGAATGCCAGGCCTCCACCATGGTTCGGATTCCACGTTAAACTGTAGGTCCTCCATTTCATCTCACATTCACCCTACCACTACATATTAGCGTAAGTGCGTATAACCCAAATGGGTAGTAAGATGCGGTGCTAATAATAATAATTTGATTACTTGATATGGGCATTGGATCATTTTGATCAGGACTTTTTTTTATTTAAAAAGTTTCTCAACAAAATACCTGAATCTTTCACCCAAATGGCTGATTATGGATAAATAATTTTTTTAATATGAATATAGATCAGGCACACACATGCGCACACAGACATGCACATGAAATAAAATATTCATGTTAAATAGATTTTAGATTCTTATGTGGTCAAAATGGAATGTTACCGTGGTGTGAAAGCAAAAATGATAAAAGTGAGCCAACAATTTTCAATAGTTTCAGAATATTAATTCCTTGAAAAAAACATTAATTTGTTCTAAATATAAACTCTTAAGATAAAAAAAATACCTGTTCTTTAATAATATTAAAACTGGTTCTCATTATTTTAACCTCTTATCTTAATTGATGAACAGGAAGATAGGCGCTGACCTTTGTTGGTAAGTAAAATGCCTCTATTTTCCTCTCTTACTCTTCTCTCACTCGAACACTTACGGTTATCTGCTTTCCATCTCTTTCTTGATCTCTCTTGCAATATTTTTCTTACATCATTCTCCTTGGGATCCTTTACTTTTACATCCTCATTACATGACAATACCATCTCAGCCTTGCTTCCTCTACTATCTCATGTACTCCAACATCCTCAATACATGACTATATTATCTCAGCCTTGCTTCCTCTACTATCTCATGTACTCTAACATCCTCAATACATGACTATATTATCTCAGCCTTGCTTCCTCTACTATCTCATGTACTCCCTGTGGCTTGTACACCAACTCTTGCCCAGACATCTTCATTACTAATCTTGTTTTTTCTTGTGAAATCTAGATATGCATGCCCCTCATATACTTTGTTCCCATGGTTTTGTATGCATATATATATATATATATATATATACATAGGCAGGCATAACTAGGATTAATATTCTGAAAATTGACATCTGGACACTGGAATCAAACCCGGGACCTTTGGCTTAATACGCCAATGCTCTAACTACTGAGCTATCCAGGAATCGTCCCGTGCCCAGGGTCATTCTTCACTCATATTTTAAGGCAGAATCTATGATGGACATGTGAAAATCGTCGGCTACAAATGTGTGATTTATTAAGACCACGAGCTATCAGATAGCGTAGCCACCTTCGACTCGGTAGTTGGCCTTTTTATTGCCACATTTACAATTATTATAATTGTAAGGGATTGCATATTTAAGAATCAAATATCCAAAGCTATTATTTATGCTTTTTAGTGAGGATTACTCCATCTAGAGATCATATTTTGAAAATTGAAACATGACACCTGGACACGGGAATTGAACCCGGGACCTTGGCTAATCACCTTTGGCTTTGATTAGCCAAAAGTCCCAGATTCGATTCTTGTGTCCAGGTGTCATTTTTCAGTTTTCAGAATATGAAATCTAGATGGAGTAATACTCACTAAAAAGTATAAATAATAACTTTGGCTATTTGATTCATAGCTAGGATTGATGAATGGGGGGGAAGAGCGGGGAAGGGGTGGGGGGGGGGTGAGCCCCAAGAGTACTCTACACCAGTAAAAAGGGGAGTTAATTTTTTAGTGTCTAAGTGACGATTTATGATTTTATTAACTAAACGGCTTGCAATTCAGTTAAAACTAAAACCCTGAAACATGATTAGGCTAACACAAAACAAGTTCATTTAAAAACAATTTTGTTTTATTGTAGAACACGAAAGAAACATTGTTTGGTTTAACGGCAAGCTAACTTAAGGACAGTGTCCAATTACAACATTAATTTAGTCTCAATTCCAATCAACGAGGTGATTTTGCCAGTTCATATATGTAGAATTATTACTGTTGAAATACAAGAAAACCAGTTTTTACAGCTTCATCGTACCGTTATTCATTTCATCAGCCATTAAAAGAGAATACACCACTGATTTACTTTTGAACTTTTGCTACCGAAATCAATCACCTTGGATATAACAAAGACACGACAAACATTACATTACAAGTCTGTTAAACGCAACTGAACACAATACTAAAAAAACAAAGAAGACAACAACGTGCATGCGCAACAACACAAGAGGCTAGAAACAAAACAACAACTACATATGTCTCATCATATTCAAGAACTAAATAATGTCAACAATATAGAACTTTGTCCGGAGAAATGTTTATTTCTCTGTTTTTATTCAACATCACTAGGCCATTCAGCCTTTGCTGCCATGTTGTATTTCTCAAGTAAATTTTTAATCTCTGAAGAGTTGAGACCTGGTTAATTGATGTTTGTTGACACTGGCAAGGTTACTAAGATTTTCAACAATGTACTGATCAATGGAAATATTTCTTCATTGCAGGCAACATAATAGTTCATAGCCTCTCTTGAACTTATTTTCAATTCATTCACTCTTTCATGCCACATGTAAAGTTCACCAATTACCATCATATCACTAAATTGCAAATCTTGCCCTTAAGAATCAACCAGCTTTTTCATTTGTTCCTTCTCAACTTCAGTAATAACCCATTCCTCTGTTTGCATCAGTCACATAACTGCCAATCACTTATTGATGGTTCAAGAATCAAGTTTTGAATTGACTGGCAAAATGATCCAAAAACTGAAAAATAAATTGATTAAAAAAATTGCAACTCTGAAGTAATCCTCATCAGAATATACTTTTACATTACACCTCATTATTTGTCTGGTAGATATTCTTGGTGTGACAAGATTTGAACCAAACAATTCAGCAAGTATTATGATTCATAAATAGTTGAAAACTCACTTTCGGTGTTTGTTCTTAGTTTTTGAACCTTTTCCTTGAGCCGGTTTACCATGTTAGTGGCAGCTAGAAGATCCACGGCCTCAAGTTGCAATGCTCGGCAAAGTGATAAGCTCAAAGAGAAAACCTTTCCTAATACCTGTAGAGTAATTAAAAAATATGAATTTTGTATGGCACACATAAGTTTAACTGCTGGTGATGATGCATCAGTATCTTCCCAAATTATTTATTATTTTACTGTAGTAAAACACAGAACAATTCACAATGCCACATTATATTATGCATAAGTTGAGTGATTACTAATAATGGTTAGGTTTAAAAAAAATGTGTATGTTTTATTTTTTCAAATCAATTGGNGTAAAGCCTTAAACACCCCCCTCCTGGTTAAACCATTGTGTGTGTGTGTGTGTGTGTGTATCTAATTTAATATGACCTCAATTACATGCACAAAATTATTCTACCTGAGAAAAAAAAATTCAAGCTATCCTCTTTAATCCATACAAATGAACATTTTAACCATCCAAATATAAAACTATGCAATGATTTTTGTACTGACTTTTGAGGCTTGTATTGCCAAAAGCTTATAAATTCTAAATTAGAAACCTTCTTGGACATAGTGATATTGAATTTTTAGGAATGCGATGTGGTGTTGATGTTCCCCCCCGGAGCCCAGGACTTCACCCTGATGTGGCTACTGTCTCGGCTGCGCGCCGGTACGCCAGGGTTGGTCGTCCATGTCAGACATCACGCATCATCTGACAGCTATGGATATTACCTCACAGCTCCTTTCAATGTGTAAGGATCAGAATATTACTAAATTGGTATCAGGAGGGTTTGTCCCGATTCCCTCTTCCTTCAATCATCTTATTAATACTTACTAAACAGTAGCAATTGATTCAATGGCCACATAATTATTAATTCTCAACAATATTTCTTTATTGCCAGAAGAAACAAAAAAAAATATTGGCAGTTTTATCATTTATGTACAGTAGATCCAGCGTTGGAGGGGTGGTGAGTGACTGCTAGCAAAAGTTATCAACTCTCATTTAACCAGGGCTGTAGAGTCGGAGTTGCGGAGTCAGTAAAAAATGTACCAACAACGGCTTAAAACAACTTATAATATTATAATAATATATAGTAGATACATATAATTTTAATTTTCTTCTAGTTTATTCTTTAAGGCCAATATTTGTAATTTGAATCCGACACCTTAGATCACTTGGTAGCGTGTCTGCCAACTGAGCTAAGGGTCCCAGGTTAGATTCCCAACACGGCTGAAAAAATGTATCATTGGTGAAATGTGGGTTTACTCTTCCACGTTGATAAATTAATGGCTGGGGACTGGATGATGTGCCTGTCCTAGTCCCAAGTTAGATTAGAAGGCATGTGAAGCTACAACAGGGCTAGCCAGTCGATAGTGGAAAATATATGGCTTGAATAAAAAACAGACCCAGGCCACAGGCTGGAAACAATAATGGATGTAAAAGTAATTTGAATTGACAAATTTATTTTAAAATACACTCACAATGTCAAAGAAGCTTTCCATGAATCTATCTATATTGGAGCATTTTATTGTAGTACATACATTTGTTATTACAAATTAATATAGGCATAATCAGGTTTGTTTATGAAGCAGTTAAAAGTCAAAGGCTCTACAGCTCTTCATGTAACCATTCACCAAATCATATGAGCTGCTGTCATGTTTTACATTCAAAACTTTCACAACTATCTGTTATTAATAATATTTTTCTTTAGGCATTTTTACGTCAGGTTTTAATGGCTTTATTAATATTTTTCGTTCTTTCATTAAGCTATGAAAAAGCCAATCGTGCAGTAATCTTTAGGGAAGTATTATTATAATTATTTAGTAACCCTTTTTATTGATAATAAAGTATTACTATGCACATAATAATTATTTCCACATTGGTTAGCACTAGTGACGTTCATCAAATGTCTGCAATAACAATCTCCTGCTAGCTGTCATCTACCAATACTCCTATGCTGGATAGGTTATAATTCCCATTTCTTTCTTTTGATGTCTTTCATATTTCTTCTGAAGTTGAATAAATAGATTTGAAAATGAGTGTGAGGAAGAAGAGAGACAAGAAGGTACAGATGTGAAGAATTAATGAACATATGTAGAGAGAAGTTCATATGTATCTTTCAAAGCCCAACCTATAATTTTAGTTCTATTTCTTTCCTTATCACTTACATTACATTATTTTATAGTGTTTCCACGGTTTTCATAATTGTTTTGTTTTAGTTTGATGAAAGCTGCCGAAGAGGTTCACCTGCCTAAATCGTTGCGTCCAGAGTTTGGAGGAGGGTTGAAGGAGTTTGTGCAGCAGGAGATGTCTTGCTTTGAAGGAATCGAAAACGAGCGAGAGTTCTTCACTACCCAAGAGCGACAGTCGATTGTCCTTCACCTGCTGCAGACACTCCGGGCTGGAGCCAAGGACCAACTGGGGGGTGTCAAATTTGTCGAGGGACAAGCAATAGGTGAATAATAGACAATTTATCAAGTAGGTGCTAGATCTTGATAATCACTCAGAGGCTGAGGGGCCAAAACTCAGGTTAAGTGCAAGCAATGTAGGTGGTTTTCCCTCCACAATTAAGTTTTACATGCTATCCTTCCTTTTCTTATTGATAACATTTGGTTAGATTCATCCTCTTATCTCTGTCTTATTAAATTGTATTGCTGATAACTAATTTAAGCAGGCTAGTGTATTCTAAAAATAATTTAATTAAAAGGAGGGTCTGAAGTTCACTTTTTTAATTTGAAGCGAAATCAAATTGAATAATATGAGAGATTCCAAAAATAAAATTGATATAATATCCAAGCAAATTTTCAATGTTGTGAAAAAAAATATACGTTGCATATTTATATATTTTTAGGCATTGAATATCACATTACAAAACATGATTAACATATTGTTCCAAGCTGAAAACTTTAATTTTTATCACAACATGTAATTTCATTATTTTAGATTTTATTCATACAAACATTAATTTTTAAAGAGCAAAATAACAAATTAAACTTAATGGTATTTTAACTTAGTATATTATTACTATAGCCGTGTCTTTATAATGATCGCATACAGAATTATGCTTTTAAACTGGAGTCAAGTTGATGAATATTTGAATCAAAGTCAAAAGTTTTCTAAACTTTGTACACCCCTAATAAAAAAAACAATCTTTATTCTCCAATTGCTGAAAACAAAGTTACACTAGATTTAATCATTTGCATTTTATTTACTATAAATACTTTTCAGAACTAAATACAAATTATTCTTCGATTCACTGTACCTCAATCAACCTTAAAAAAACTGTGTATATTCTTTGACTACCCATACATAATCTTCTACTTCTTAAATTGAACATCCGGTTTTTGTGATCAAGTTAAACTAACCTTAATAATCATCACCATCAACCTTGCCAGCCTGTGGCTGGGTCACTTTTGTAAAATGCCTCCATCTTCCTCTTTCCTTTCATCATTATTGTTCCTTTATTTGCTTCTGTTCTTCTTTTCTCAATTGCACACTTGCTATTATCTGCACCCTCAAATTTTCTTGGTCTCCCTTACGGTCTTTTTTCTACATACCTCACCTTTGTTACTATCCTTGGGATTCTCTCCTTTTCCATCCTCATTACGTGCCCATATCATCTTAGTCTTGCTTCCTCTACTACAGCAGTTCCCAACGTGGGGTAAGTGGCAGGACTTTTGTGGGTAAGCGAAAATATTTGAATAATGGCAGAAAAAGCTAGATATGCCAACAGTGAAAGACAAAAGATCCATCAAGAGCAGTGTAATTAAATCATTGCTATGGCTAGGGTTTTATTATATATTTGTTCTTGAGAAAATGATTTAAATTTCATACATAATGCAATTTTTTATCATTATTTATAAGCTAATTAACTGTGTTAGTTTTTATTGTAAATTTTGCTTTTTTAAGTGTAAACATATACACACTGTTTATTCAACTTATTATTGCATTGTTTTTTTAATCTCATTATTAGCTTATTTATTTTCATTTGCAACAATTAAACCTGAAATAACTACTAATGGATTAACTAAATATTTTGCTAATAATAAGGGCACAATTTATGGAAATAGGCGGCCAAGGGATACGCAAGCGAAAAAAGGTCGGGAACCACTGCTCTACTATGTCATCTGCTCCCTGCACCCCCTTTCTTTCTAAGATAGCTTCAATCCTAATCCTGTTTCTCCTTGTGACAGCTAACATGCTTCTCACAAACTTCTTTCCATGTTCAGGTTTCTACTATACATTTTACTAGGGCTACAATGAACGCTCTATTTAACACTTACTTGCACTTAGAGGGGGCTTATATTTTTTTGTTCATATATCTTATAGAATAAATTGAATTTATAAGTTTTCAAAAGATTGTTTTAATAATTTTTCTTGGTTAATTTTAGTGCCGAAGTGTGAGTCTGCTGGAGTGATTTCACAAGTTTTCCCCCTCCATGATTTGCCAGCTTTGAAACGCCTCCAGAAGAAATGGGTTCAAGCCTTCTTCAAACCCCAACCTTTAGGTAAAATATGATATCATACAACAACAAAAAAGTTAATTACTGTATTTAATGTATTACTCTCATCCAAGATAATTTATTGTGATCATCAGAATTAGTTGTTTGGTTGCATACCTGATGTTACTTGAGTTATATCTAGACCTATTGAGGAGTATTTTCTTTAATATGAACCAACTTCGGTTGCTGAATGGAATAAGGCATCACTGTTGCAATAGACTAGTCTGTCAATGATGAAATTGGGAATAAATGAGAAATTGGTGTTAGAATATCAGGCTTTTCTTAAATGATTTTCTAGTCTATTGCTACACACAAATGTGGATATCCCAAAAAGATAGATGCAAAATATAAATAAATGGATATGTAGGAATTATAGCACAAATAAAAGAAAAAGCGTTTACAAACATTTGTTAGTGTTTTTTACTTTTATATGTACTTCATTTTTTACAATTCTATGATAGTTATTTTAATCATACATTAACACATGATTAATGAGCTTTATTTTATACAAATGAGGTGTATTCTGGAAAATATTTACTGTTTGGCTATTAAAAAATAGACACAATTTATTTTTAAACAGTTTTATTGTTACAATAAAGGCCAACCTTATATTACTTTTTTCACATAGTTTCCACCAACATTAAGGCATTTTCTTAGTGCGGCAACAATTTCTGAATACCCTTTTCATAAAATGAAACCTCCTGCGAAGGTAACCAATGGTGCAGAGTTCTTTTGACGTTGTCATCGACATTGTAGCGCTGACCGGAAATGAACCAGTTTAAATGCAAGAATAAGTGAAAGTAATTTGGCCCTTAGTTTGGGTTGTAGGGGGATTATTCATTGGTTCCCAGTATCAAGATATGATGAGTTCCTGGGTTCGATCAGCAGTTTGTGGCCAAGTATTATTATGAAGCAACACAACACTGTAATTGAGCATGCCTCACCTTTTGCTTTGGATTGCAAAAAGCAGTTTCTTCAAGGTCTCACAATTGTAGTGCCCTATGGCATGAAATCAATAAGCTAAACCTCCTTCCTGTCCAAAAATTAATGTACAGTTCTTCTGGTTTGAAATGGTTTGATTGAACTTTTGCTTTTTTGGAGATGTGTACCTTTCCTCCAAGGTCTGTCTTGATTTTGGCATAATGTGAGACGCTCGTGTCTCATCACCATCACCATCACGTGGCTTAGAAAATCATCACCTTCATCACTGTATTGTGTGTAAAAGTCAAAGCATTGCCAAGGGGCTTGTTTTTGTGGGGACCTAGGAGTATTTTGGTTCCTGGAATGAGCATAACTTCCGATATTTTAAACAATCTGTCACAATTTCATAAAAAACAGATGTCCCTGATGATGCATGTGTTCATATCCTTCGTTAAAATGTCTAATCCATTTCTTCACCATTCTACTACATTTTTACCTTAAACGTCTTTAGTCTGCCGATGAATTTGGGATGGTTTCACATTTCTTTCTTTCAGAGAACAGATAATCACAGATGGCGGGTCCTTCAATTGTCTTAAACATTTTAAACTTTCAAAACAAAACATAAACAAACACGACTTATCTCGTAATGGTGTCTGGGATAAGCTAATATTTGAGGAAACACAGTGTGCATGTGCACAGTGATGACCAAAGCACTTTGGCGGCCATATTTGGAAATAGTAATTACTTTCCAGAACACCTTGTATTAGTAGAGCCATTAATGATTGGATTTGGAGAAATAAAAAGTTTAATTTCACTATATAAAGTCTGTAAATAAAATATTGGTTTTAGATAATATTTAGTAACAAATCAACTTACTTTACTTGGTATGGAAAAATTATACGTACATTTTTAAATACCTAAAATATCTAATATAAGAACGTTAAAAAAATATATAGCTTTCTAAGGCAAAGTTTTTTTCTCTTCTGAAATAATTGGCCACAAAATGGCCGTTAAAATAGCTGGTTCAGACACATCTTTTACCATTGATCTTTGGTGTAGCTAAATGGTTTTTTTATTGGAATGTTTTTGTTGTATCACATGTAAATGAACAAAATTTACCGTGATTTGCATTTTAAAGGTCATTTAGTCAATTTTGTGAAAGATTTCATCTTGCTTTATTTCACAAGTGTATTATGAATTTAAAAATTCTATATTGAACTTTAAATATGTTTTGATAGACATTTTACTGTTATAAATAAAAGATTTAAAAACACTTATCATAAAAGCTTGGCGTGTCTTCATATTGGGAAAATAAGGTTTCAAGACTCCAACAGTATGCTCTTTACTAGAACTTCTGGTGGGTGCTATGAATAAAAATTGGAAAAATTTGTTTTCTGAAACCAGTCTTGGGCTATTTTTTTTCAGATGCAATATGTAATTACTTTGGAGTGAAAATTGCCATGTATTTTGCTTGGCTGGGCCACTACACAACAGCGCTAATAATACCAGGGGTGATCGGCCTGATTTTCTGGGTGAGTTAACCCGTGTACACCCCACAATCTCAGTTCATGTACTCAAATTTTGTTTATTCTGATGCTTTAGCTCAGTAGTAAAATAAAATTTAAAAATCGTACAAAGTATTCAACTTTTGAAAGCACCAAACTGTTGAACCTCTAGATTCTGCCAAAACTCTTATCATTGGTGAATTAATGAGATGGGGTCTAGTGTTTTAAAGATGCCTGATAATCATTATCATTATTATCTTAACTTTTATCACCATTATTATCATTATTACTATCAATAACATTATTATTATAATGATGCGACACAACAACACTCAACAACAATGGCACAAAGTACGATGACAGTGATGTGACACACCTACAATAATGAAGTGGCATGAAAATGACACCCTCATAAAATAGTATATTAGCTCTTAAAAATATTTCAATAAAAAAAAAATTACCTGGCTAAGTGGCCCAACGATCTAATGCGTCACTCTCTTGTTAAATTGACTGACTGAAGACAAAATCATGGTTAAAATCCTGTTTGGGTGTACTGAGGGTGTTTTCCCTAGATTATTCTCACTCTCTTTCCATGAAAATGTGGGTAGATTACCTCTAAAATTTTTCCTTCCCTATCCTGATCCCTTTAGAGAAATTATAATTTATTTGTATAAATTAAAACGATAGTAAGATGTGGTGATAAAAAAATTATTTTGTTCTTGTTGTTGGACTCATATCTTGCATTTTCTCAAATGTCAAAGGTCTCATCCCTGCTTTTAACAAGTCTTCACCCTATAGTTCTATTTTAAAGGCCAGCCTATAGAAAAATTTAATGAACATTTCTTTTTGGCGGCAGATCGGGTTTTGTGGGGGGGACCAAGCCACTGAGGACGTGGGTTTTGTCCTGTTCTCCTTCTTCAATGTGCTTTGGGCCAGTATCTACGTAGAGGCATGGAAGAGGTACAGCGCCGAGCTGGCATACCGTTGGGGGACCCTGGATCAGAGGGATGAACTTTTGGTGGAGCCGCGATCTTTCTTCACAGTGGGTGCTCTTTACATCTCACTAACAGTTAGGCACGGTTGAGCTGCTTCATACATATATCTTTAACTCTGGCCATGTCATCAAAGTGTGCTGACTCTCCCCTAATAATCCCCCCACTCACCCTTGCAAGAATAAATTTAGTTTTGAAAACTTTGGGGTGACTTTATAACACTTAGGTAATTAATTAATCATTGTCAGAAACAAACATCAACTTTGCTTCAAAACAAATACCGGCTTCAAAGCTTTGCCAATAAAAATATTGGCATCTAAAATACTTAATTTATGATTATTTACTGCAATTCTGAGCTTTTTTTGTGCATTACAAATTAATATTCATATTAGAAAAAATCTGAAGTAACTGAAATAAATGTTTTGATAATGACTTGCCTTAACAGGTTAAAACAAAATATTACAATTATGCTATAAAACATTTTATAAGTAATTTGACTGTATAAAGTAATATAAATAGCCACAATATAATTTTCCAATCATAAGACAACTAGAAAATATTATTCAAACTTCGATTCGGCTTCAAGAATATCTCGTATATTAGTTTTGAATTGAAATATTGAACTTCGCACACTCATACAAAGTGGGATATATAGTATAATATACAGTAGCCCTATGACTTCTTTGGTACTGACTGAAAGCTATGAAAAGTTACCAGACCAAATTATATATCCCTACGTTGAACCATTTGGCCTGCAAAAACATGTGTTTAGCAGCTGTCACTTTTGACAGTCAAAATTTAGGTCTATACAAGAAACATATAATATGACAGTTTTATTTTTATTTTTTATTTATTGTTGACCTTGATATGTTGATGTTAGGCCTAGGACAGGTTATTAATTTTTTTCTACAATACTAAACATTTTAAAAATCTTAGTATTTAATCCCATATTAGTTTTTATTATTATTATTATTAAATTATTTTTACTAATCAATTTTTTTAAATCTATAAATAATTATTTGTTGATATTATTATTACTAACATTATAAATGTGAAAAATTCTGAACGTGAAGCATGACACAGAGAAAAAAAACACTGTCATAAACCTTTTTAACACTATTACAACAAATAAGTCATTCGTTATGAACTGGCTTGTACCTTTTAAGTGTTATCCAACGGGGTTTCAAAAAATTTGTCTACATCATCATGCTTGTCGTCCTCCCCTTCATCGTCTTCAACCGGGTTAATGATGATAGGTGGGTGGGATAGAATAAAAAATACACTGTAGGGCCTACTGACAAATCAAAAGCTATCCTAATTTAAAAAATCTATTTTACAGTTATAACTAGGTCTCTAATTAAATTACAATAACAATAATTTAACTTGAAGTTTTAGCTTAGTATTTATTCAAACAACACTGGAGAAAGACTCGTTAGTATTTTTTATTACACTTATTACACAGATTTTTTCGGAATACTATAAAATTCCTAAAACTTGAGGTTTACCCTAGAAGAGCTTGTTAAAAGTAGCCTTAGATTCAAATAACAAATATGGCCACTGAATAGAAGCTATGCTGTCAGTTGGTAACATAGTCAAACTTGTTGCCGGTTGGACAGCGAATGGTATTAATACTCGTGTTGACAAAATTTAAACTTTATATTATTTCACAAAGATTTTGTATGTCTTTTCCTCTTTATTATTACAAACCATTTATTTATGTTAAAGATATGTGAGGCCTGTTATAAAAATATAAATAACTGAATATAATACCATTAAATGTAAAATTTCATGCTATTTTTAACCTGTAATTGGCACAAGAGTTAAAAGAAAAATTAGAATGAATTTACTATACTTTAAAAAAAAATTTGGTTATGGAAAATACAATTCTACTGTGATCCTCAGGGAAGTATTGTTAAAAGTGATTGATACTATTTTTTTAGTGATAATAATAGTAATACTTAGCAAATAATAATTATTTCCAAATATGTTGAGAAAAGTTACTTTAAGACAATGTTGGCATTAATGATACCATCTGTTAGCTTTTGATAGCCGTCATGTAAAACCAAAGAAGTGTTAAGTTTACTGTATTAGCAGAAGTATACAAAGTATTGAATTGTGGGGTTACCCTTGGAAATGCTTTGCTTTTCTTCAAATAGGCATAAAAAAAATCTCATTTTAGTCCTTGCCACCCATTTTTAATAACTAAATAAAAAATAAAAATTCCGGCTTTGAGGTGCCCATGTCGAATACAAGCACTACTAATTTCTAAATATGGTTTAAATTAGGAGGGATAGCCAGCACACTTACCTAGGTGATACTGGATTAGAAAGTGTTTAGATATAACACTAAAACACACACAAACACATTTTTAAGGACAAGCTTTCACTGTCACAAACAACTTCATCAGGTCAGGAGAGTAGAATGATGCTTTTGGTTGAACTGTAAGGTTGACTGTCCACAGCTGACTGTTTTTCAGTTATGACATTACTGTATAGATAGCAGCACTATTGTAGCGTGTCAACCAAATGGTTGAACAGCTACAAGAAAAATATTTAATATTTTTGGGATTTTATGCGAGACAGAAATTAAATCAGCATATCTAATTTAATCTGTTTCTAAAGTTATATCTTCTGATCTACGAAAGTTACCTATCGTCTAACCTCCTAACACGTGGTTGATCAAATATATTGTCTTTTGATAATTACAGTGTTAAATATCAAAGAAGAAGGCTAATATTATTGTGTTTATGAACTAAGGACTTTAACACTTCGCTTTTCCTGGTGGATAATAATTAATAAACGGGCGTTCTACAGCCACGTGGTGTACACACACGAAAAAATGTTAAAAAATATGTCTATATCCTTATTTATCATAAAAACAATAGTAGATATTAAATAAGTGAAATTAATACAGATATATTATGATATAATATATTTATGAACAAGCTCACCCCAGCCAGATGTCTGCAGATATCATTCTTTTAAAAAACACGAGGTTTTCAACCATGGCCGACTGTACACGTGCGCGCTGGTTGAACTCAGCTGGAGAAGAGACCGGAGCTCAAGATTCGACGCCTACACCTGTTGCGCACACAGAGATACTGGTGGTCATTTAAAGAACCTTGGATAGTGTTCATTTGTTTTTCCTTTTCTCCCCACGTTTATTCTCCTTTATTTCTGTCTGTTCTTACATTTTTATTTCCCATTGCTTCTTCTCCTTGTCCTAGCCAGGGTTGGTATATATATGGGCCGTCCAGAGATAGCATTTCGTAGAATAATTCCACGACGAGTCGAGACTACAAGGAGTATTCGCCGCCCGGCGCCGACACTATAGACCATGGAGACTGCGGCGTCAGATTCGTAAAATAATTTCACTGCGAGTCGAGACAACAAGAAATATTCGCCGCCCAGCGCCGACACTATAGACCATGCAGACTGCGGCGTCAGATTCGTAGAAAGGTTCCACCGTGAGTCAAGACTACACGGAGTATTCGCCGTCACGAAGGACCATGGCGACTGCGGCGTCAGATTCGCTACCTTCAGCCGTGACAACGGGATAAGGGGTCGCCCTACTCAATTCACCGTGGACATGAACGACGCGTCCAGCTGTACTGGTATCCTGTCGCTGTGGCCAAGTCCTTGCTACTAGGACTTTTGTAAAGTAATGTAACTTATTCATCCTTCTTATATGTCTTTTATTTCATGAGAAGACTCGTTTGGTTTCTAGAAGAATAGTTTTGTTTAGGTTTACTAAATTTGGTATGTCTAACTTGAGCATAGATGTTTGCTAAGATTATTTATGTGTCACATGGCACTGTTCTTACATTAAAGCCTCTGGCTAAGAATGTTAGTGTTGAGACAGATGTTTGCTGAGATTATTTATGTGTCACATGGCACTGTTCTTACATTAAGAATGTTAGTGTAGAGACTTAGTCTGAGTCACGAGTTCGTTACTCTCTTGTTCCGAATTTAGTCATGACGTCCTAAACGTCATGAACATTAGTTTTTTATATTGGGGGCTACTACCAGGATGTCTGTTTACTTTAAAAACAAGTTTAGAACTTTATGTAAATGTAGTTGAAAACTGTGAATTAGATGAGTATTGGCTTGATGGCGCTACTCAAGGAAATTGCCTTAGATTCATTGTGGGGTCCACACTAATTATTCTATTTTTAGATTAGCCTATGATTAGATTTTGATTTAGCATAGAAATTTATAGTTGTCAATGTACTATATTATGCTGGCAGTACCATAGGGGAATAAGACCAGCAGTAGTACTTTTGTGACACCTGTTTCCTAGCCTCCAATCAGCTGGAGATATCAGCTGTGTATTCATCATGTTTTATGGATACCTATTAATAACAAAATCTACCAAGTGAGACTGTGTAAATGTTACATTCTTTATTTGCTCTTTGCTATTTGTTCAATCTTGTGAAACCTGTATTTATGACAATTTATCTTTTGTTTGCCATAATAAATATTTGTGTTAAAATGACTCTGTGTTTCTATATGTATTATAAGAACCCAGTAGGGAAGTTTCCTTCACTATGAATAATGTTATATTGAATGTAATCACTATATAGATAGCAGCACTATGAATAATGTTATATTGAATCTAATAATAAGGGTGCTGGTAGGAAGGAGAGAAATTATCTAAGGTCGAGGTTAGGGGCTTGTCTGGATTTGATGATATATTGATGGGCCAGTTCCCATATCCTTAGTTGTGAAGGGTTGCATATTGCTTTGCTTATAGATTTGACCACCTTGGTTGTATAACCGTTATTAAAGTCACGATTATGGGTTTCGGCATGTGCTGCTACAGGCTTCTCTTTATTTTTCATTTTTGTGTCATGTCGATGACACAAAAATGTTTTAAAACAGGTTTCCCCATACTGCAATCCTCCACCACTACACAACTTGTCTTCAAGGAACCTCCAAAAGTAGCCTATAAACAACCAGCCAATCTACGCAACTTACTTGTAAAACCCAAACTGCCGGGCCCCACTATTCAATCCGAACCCAAACAAATATCAGGTTCCTTTCCCCCTGCAAAACCTGCCCAATACATAAACCAACAAATTCATTCTCCAGCAACATAACTAAAATAAATTATCCTATAAAAGGCCATCATACTTGTGATTCTGAAAACCTCATCTACCAACTGGAATGCAACCAGTGTCAAGCACAGTACATTGGTCTCCACAACAGAAACATTAAGAAAGAGAATGAATGGTCATCAACATAACACAAAAATGAAAAATAAAGAGAAGCCTGTAGCAGCACATGCCGAAACCCATAATCGTGACTTTAATAACTGTTACACAACCAAGGTGGTCAAATCCCTGAACAAAGCAATACGCAACCCTTCACAACTAAGGATATGGGAACTGGCCCATCAATATATCATCAAATCCAGACAAGCCCCCAACCTCAAACTTAGATAATTCCTCTCCTTCCTACCAGCACACTTATTATTAGATTCAATATAACATTATTCATAGTGCTGCTATCTATACAGTGATGTCATAACTGAAAAACAGTCAGCTGTGGACAGTCAACCTTACAGTTCAACCAAAAGCATCAGTCTACTCTCCTGACCTGATGAAGCTGTCTGTGACAGTGAAAGCTTGTCCTTAAAAATGTGTTTATGTGTGTTTTAATGTTATATCTAAACAATTTCTACTCCAGTATCACCTAGGTAAGTATGCTGGCTATCCCTCCTAATTTAAACCATGATTTAGCCTAGTGCTCTATACCACATAATTTCTAAATATATAAGACCTCTGCGCACAGTAGATATCACGAAAAGCTCAAGACAGACAAACAAACTCTTCATTTTATTAATATAGATTCTAACTTTGAATCGGCTTTGAGGATATTCCAAATAATTTCAAATCGAAGTAGACTTTGTACACCCCTTATACTTATGTTATTTATTCAATAAACTTTTACCACTCAAATGTATTTTGTGGAATGAGCCCCATGTGAACAGCCAAATGATGCTCAGTTTTTGCCCTAGGGCACCTTGGAGGTGAGCCCCGTCACCGGACGTTTGGAGCCCACATACCCTGCCTGGAAAAGGAACGTGTTCCGCTACTTTGTCAGTGTGCCAATAATCTTCCTCTGTCTGCTGACGGTGTTTGTCATCATGATATACACTCTGCAGCTTCAGGTAAACTATAAATTAGATATTTATCGAATCCACCATTTTATGAATAGAAATCTTCATTTTAACTGAATCCTGAATCCGAATCTTTTAGAAAAATTATTAACATATAATGGTGTGCAATACACAACCCTTAAAAAACTTCGGTTTCCCTTTGAATGTTTGTTTACTTCAATTTCAATTCAAAAATAAAATTCCAGATTCAACCATTAACAATCATAAAAAATAAAAAAATAAAAATCTTTCTTTTTTGCTGTTATTTCTATCATACATTAGTAGAGATGAGTCACTTGAATCTTCGAATCCAGTGAATCCTAACAAGTATTCAAGATTTGAGGATTCAGTCTTTTATTGGATTCGAGTCGAATCTTACACCTGATAAACAAAGCATAATATTTTGAATTCAAAAATTAATTAGTTAGGGCTACTTGAAAAGCACAACTTAATCCGTAATCATTATTTTACTGAACAAAAGAGATGAGCATAAATAAAATCATTATTTAAAAAAAAAGATAGAGTGATTAAATAAAAATGACTTAATTCTTACCACCCAACTGGTTTCCATTATCTACAACTATAAAAAGAACCCTAATGTATTTCATACAACCCTTAAGTTAGATATTTTGTTGGGTTTCATGAAAAATAAATACTGTCAACAGTTAGACACCGATAAAACTGTTTATTTATGCCTACCAGCCTATGTATTGTATATCGATTGTTTAAAATCGATTCAGGTAATTGGAACACTTAGTAAGCACTATCGAGTTTTAAGAATCAAATAATGACTTGTTAATTCTTCTAATTCATAATTGGTTTTAAAATTTATTTCAACTAAGATTAAAAAAAATAATTATTAAAGTAGTTGTAAAAACATTCAAACGTAGTCCTGCCTAATAAAATGGAAATAAACATATTGCAAGAGTCGAAAATATGTTTGTGTTTTAAATAGAATGTATTCTCAAAAATTGATATATTGCAAGAATTGAATATATTTTTTGTTTTCTATGCAAAGCTAGATAATAGATATAAAAGAAAATAATAATAAAACATAGTTAGGCATTACTTAGCTCATTATTTCCAATGTATGATTAATTGTTAAGCATGTTTTAGGTTTTTTTAAAAATCTGTTTGTATTTTTATTTTTGCTTTCTTATTCAAATAAAATATAATATTTCAACAATGATTAAAATTGACCAAAAGCTAACTAGGCCTAATCGGTTTGTTTATTTCACATTTTTTGTAGAAACTTAACTCATTCTATTAACACTTTAAAAAATAGTGAAAAGAGGTTTTCCTTATAGAGATAAAATAACTAAAAGACACTCAAATTTAGATTGAATTGATTTTTAAACAATAATATGAATCTAGATTGTTTAATTTTGCTAGACTTTAACCAGTATTTTGCGAGGGGTGGTTGGGATTGATTAGAATTGAAAACATGATTGAAATAAATCTTAATTTACAGTTTAGGCCTATATGGTGTGATGTAGGTCTATTTGAAAATCATTGAAATTTCTAACAATTTGCTAGGATTCGGATTCAAGATTCGAAAATAAAATAAAATAAAATTCGGATTCGAGAAATAGTGGATTTGATCCATCTCTATAAATTAGTTTTCACATAAGAAAATCTAAAATGGTTAAATTTGAGTTTGTGAGTCAATGCATTGCGTAGTTACCCAGGGCAATGCTTTTCTTTGTTTCAAACAAACAGAAAGAAAAATCTCTTAATTTACTTTCTTTCGGCACAGTTTTTAATACATTAAAACTTTTTTTTTTAAATATAAAATTCTAGCCTTGAGGGGAACATATTTCAGACCGCTGCATGTGGTAGATATCGCGCAACACTCATGACAGACATACAAACTCTTTATTTTAGTAATATAGATTGTGTCTTAAAGTGATGTAAATATACACTACACAGATCTTTGATTCTACTTTGAGAATATTTAATATATTCAATTCAACTTCTTTTCCAATAAAAATAATAATTGTACTGTGTTTTTTTATGGAAAAGTCATGGTATTTAAAAAATCCCTTTTTGGTTGATCACTCTTAAAAATGAAACATCCTGTTAACTTGTTTTCAGGAATGGTGGGATACACTACTTACTGAGCGAGGATATTCCTTCTATCTCAGTTATTTGCCCAAGATACTTCTGGCCGTGGTCATTGCCTTGATGGATGAAGCTTATTATAAAGTTGCCTGTTGGCTCAACGACAGAGGTGGGTAGATTTTTAGCATTGTGTCTTAGTACCTTTTCAGGTTACGGCTCTGTACTAACTACTCTAATATGTTAGAGATTAAGAAGATTGAATTTAAAGGAAGTGTGCCTACATTTGTGTGGAGGTAGAGGGGAAATCATATATGAAAAATCTTCCTCAGTACACCCGGCCGGGTTAAAACCTAAATCTCCTCATCATCGGCAGCCTAGTCTATTGTGAAAGTGACGCTTTAGACCATGTGGCCATCAGAGCGGGTTTGTCAGTATAAATTGTTGTGTTGCCTTGACTTGTTATGTTTATTGTTCACTTAATGTTCTATAAGAATGCCTGCAAAGTGAAAAATATGAAAAATGGTAGTAAAATAGTTTATTTGGTAGCGTCTCTTAAACATATATTCCTCATCTTGAAAGATAAAATTTTGATCGTGTCTAGGAAGCTAAATCTCCTTCTTGGAGTAATCCTCATCTACAGAGTCTGTAAGCTCTGTGTCTGTGAAGTCTTTAAGTCCTTATTGGTGCTTAAAAATAGAAATCGTGTCTACACAGTCCATATCCTTAACTATGTGTCTGTGCCAACCAATAAGAAAGTCGAAGACTACATCTAAAGAAAACTGTCTAGAGCAAGATGCAAACATACCTGATGTGTTAAGCAGAAGTTTTTAAGATTGCTAATCGCCCATAGCTTCCTCCAAATGTATAACTTCATTTAAAGTCCGTTCACCATAGGAATTGTTTTCTGAAAGACCTTTTCCCCTACCAGAAATCTATTATATAGTAGAATATTGGTAGGAAAAAAGACCTTTCAGAGAGTTAATTCCACCGTGAATGGAGTATAGTATTGGTTTCCATAGCACTTATTATTTGTTTTGCGGTCATTGGTGCTTTCATTTTGATGCGCTCACAAGTATATACTTTACTGTGTTTGGTAGTACCTTAGAAAGTTAAGTTGAGTCAACTTTTAGTGAATGGTAAGGCCTATGAACTCAAGGATCAGGACTTTGTAAACAGTGAATTCTGTTAATATGGAGTCAATCTCTTAAGGACCACCTTACACCTTATGGGTACAAAGTCTGTGGACAGGGCTTTTTGGAATTTACCTCTAGGTTAAATTATGATTTATATTAGGAGGAATAGCCAGCACACTTACCTGAATGTTGTTGGAGTAGAACTTGTTTGCATAAAACGTTAATAAAACACTCCTTTTTAAAGACAAGCATTTACTCTCACGGGCAACTTCTTCAGGTCAAGAGAGTAGACTGATGCTCTTGGGTGGACCACAAGGTTGACTGTCAACAGCTGATGGTTTTTTAATTAATATGAGTCCACTTTCATGATGACTAATTAACTGTTGGGAGACTAGGTTTTATGACACTTTTAGAATTAAATTAGTTTATAAGTTTTTTAACATCCATTACTATTTCCAGCTTGTGGCGTTGGTCACTTTTTTTTATTCAAGTCATATATTTTCCACTACCGAATTTCTGGCCTGTCATAACTTCAGATGCTAAATAATCTAATTTAAGTTTAGGACAGGCACAACATCCAGTCCCTGGTTGTTAATTTATCACTGTGAAAGGGTAACCCCACATTTCAACAATGATACATTTTTTAGCCATACCAGGAATCGATCCTGGGACCCTTAGCTCAGTTGACAGACACACTACCTACTGAGCTAAGGTGTTGGATCTTTACTTTCACTCTTACTTTTATTCGAGTGCAAATAGCTTTTAACTCATTTTGTAGGCCTAATGCTTTTGTTTGTGTAAAAGTACACTAATTTTTTTTAAGGGTGTATCAAGTTTTAAAATGTTTGACTTTTCTTCAAATATTTATCATCTTTGACTTGAAAATGAAATATCAGATTCGACAAATTACAAAGCTCTGATAATACAAATATTCAAAGTTAAAACACACATTTATGTTCAATATTCATTATTTGGGGACAAAAATCTAAAATAATTACCATATTTACCTGAATCGAAGACGACTATGAATCTAAGACACCCCTAGATTTTCATTGGTTCTGGATATACTTTTAAAAAGTGGTATTTATTTTATCAGGAATGAAGAAAAGAGGTTTTCCTGGTAGACTTATTTTGTAATGTAACACTTTTTTTTAATCTTTTAATCTTATTTTGAAACTGATCTAGGAACATCTAATCCAATATAATAATGTACTTGATATTATTCAAAAGTTAGATATTTTGTGGAGTTTCACGAATTAAAACTAAAGTTTGACATCGCTAAAATTGTCTAGTAAACTTTATTTAAAAATTTCTTATTTGTTGAAAATCGATTTGAGGTTTCTCATCAAATCTTACTTCACAAGTGGTAGCTATGTAGGCAAAGTTTTAAGCATTAAATATGTAAAATTTGTATCATTCATAATAAAAAATAAATCTCTTTTGATTATTGTAAATGACTGAATTTTTAATATCGTAGCGAAGTAATTGGAAAACTAATCAAAAGCAGCACAACTAAATAAAATTCAATTCAATTATTTAAATCATTTGATTATGCCCATCACTGTCCTCAACCCATTAGATGAGTTAATCGTCTTGAATACTAAGAGTATTATCGAGATTTTTAGCATATAGTATCGATTATTGCAATACCAGTCTATACTATGGGTATTGAGGAATTGAGTATCTTATCGGGCCACAACTATATAGTTATTATTAACAATAACTTAAAAAAACAGCCTTAAAATTCGTGAAAATAACCAAATATCCTGTGATTTGTGTTATACCTTTAAAATCCACGAAAATGAATGAAATCTGTAAAAAAGTACAGCCCTGCACTATTGGATTTATACTAAACAAAGATATAAATGTTACAATCCAATCCTTAGTCTGTGATTTTAAGATGACCCCTAGATTTTGAAGCTACAAATTTGGGGGGAAAACTCTTCCTAGATTCAGATAAATATGGTAAATTACATGTTGTGTTTGTTACTTTTACATGTTTCTATACATCTTTCCTCTATCTTCTTCCATATTCAATAACATTTCATCATAAAGCGAGAAGAGGTTTTACTTATAGAAGAATACATTACATGTTGTGATAATAAATTAATATATCAGCTTAGGATTAGGGCTGTCAAATTCGGTTCCTTGATACCCTCGATTCTTAATGGTATTGAAAGAATCGATAATCAATCTTAATATTACGATTCTTGCTACTTCGATTCTTAGCTCTCAATAAAACTGGCAACTAAACAAAACGGCAGCATTCAAAGTAGGTGATAATTGATTATCTCTCATATTAGTTTACTTGCTGTTTCCCTTAAATGCAGGCAAATTATAAATATACCTTAATGGGTATATAATACGACCCTAACATTTTGAGATGATTTACGTGAAAAATAAATGGTCTCGAATATAATACAACCTGACATTATAGCAATAACAAGAGGTAACAACTTTTAACAACTTTGACACTTAAAAAAAAAATAGTTAAGTGAGACTGTCAGAATATATGAGTCGATTCTAAACTAACAATCGATATATAATATGTAGACTAGAGATGGCAATTTTCTGAAATATATCAATATATCTACCATTAATTGATATATAACAACTTGTATATTGGAAGCTACGATATCCCTATCAAATTAAAATAGCTGCTCTCCTATTTTCTATTATTTTCTTTTGTCACTTTTCAAGTTTGTATGTTTTATTTAACTCTTTGAATAAGACACATTTAATAAAAATATAACAAAAATTGACGTAGCTAGTAAAAATTAAGCAAAACACAGTTTTATTTATTTTAATTCACTAGCTTATCGATATATCGTTGCCAAAACTTCACTAATTTCTGGCAAGCTAACATGCGTAGGATCACTTATGGGAGACAATTTAATATTTTTGTAACGTGTGAAATGTGTTCTTCTTTTCGTTATAAAATCTGCAATTGATTTTGTATTAATTTTGAATTTATTTGAATTCTTGGGTTTGATTTTCAGTTTTAAAGAATCTTAGTGTGTTTAATAAATACTTATAAGATTGTGAGATTAAAGTTTTAAACAGCATGTGTTGTATGATTGAGTTCAAGTTTTGCATTGAGGGGAGAGTAGGGTATCAGGCACATCAGATTTTCTAGTCATTAATACTTGGAAAAATAATGAAAAAGGAAATGTTTAAGAATCGGAATCGATGTTGACCTAAAGAATTGGAATCGAGAATCAGAATTGAGAAAAACCGAGTATTGTGACATCTCTACTTAGGATTAAATACATTATCTTACTCACATTTGCTATATAACCGTTAGTAAATTATATTTAATACCAGAAATTAAATAACCAAGAAACATATTATAAACATGTTTTTTAAAATACTGAAACTTTGATTCAACTTTGGTAATATTCCATTCTATTCGATTTGACCTCGCTTCAAATTGAAATTGCAATTAATTAGCCCTGTATATTGGACAACATTTGAGATGGCTCGCATTGGATCTCCCTAAGTGCCCTAATATGTGGTGGCATTTTTTAATTGTATGACTATCTCTAAACACTTAGCTACTTAGCTACTCATATTCTGGTTATTTGGATGATTATATGAGTTTTTAGAAATAACTGTTTTTCTTAAACATATTCAGGGACTTGGCTTCAAAACAGGTATCTTGCCTGAAAATTTAAGAATCTTTGCTGATAATGGTCACTTATTGCCATTTTGAGTTATTTACATTACAATATTCATATGGAAAAAATCTGATTTGATTTCATTTATAAGTTGTGTTAACAACTTGATTTATCAGAATAAAATTAAATATCACAAACAATTTTGCAATAAAACATTTTTCAAGTAATTTTAGTGTATAAAACTATAAAATATTTTTTTGGGCATAAAATAACTAACAAAACAAATTAAAACTTCTTTGAGAATATCTTATATACTCAATTCCAGCTCTCTTTGAATTGAAAAGATGGACTTCACAAACCCCTACACTTAGTATATTCTACAATTTTTTATTCTTCTCGAAACACATATCTATTATTTAACTTTCTAGTTAATAATTTCCTTCTAAACACTTATGTGCACTTTAACAATTGAATCTAGTAGAGCACATATTTTTCTGTAAGAATCTCGAATTAAGTCTGAATACATTGTATTTTACGTTAACATATTTGGAGGGATCGGATGCACGTCTGATCAATTAGATAATTTCCTAGCAAATCTTTGGAATCCACACAGCAATTTGTGGCCTTACTTGTTTGAACCCTTAATTTTAGCATTCTCAAACACAGTCTCTTCATCCACCAATGACAGAAGTAAAGAACGTACCAAAATAAAAGGAGGAGGAGTTGTTTCTCGACTCCAGGTGTTCCAAAAGCTTGACTCATACACGGAAGGAATAGTAAATAAGAATATTCAACAAGTACAAATATGAGAGATCTACTCGGCAAGATGAATAAAATATTGAAATAAGAAATTGGAATAAAATGCATGCTAAGGGGTTGATTTTAAATATAAAAAGGGGAAAAGTGAGTTAACTACGTCATTTCATTTCTAAGTTTTTATAAACTCATTCTTTTCTTTTAAATAGTCTGTTTCCGACATGATTATTAATTTTTAAAGACGAATCTTTCTAAATGTTTATGTTATCATATTATTTTCATACTTTTATTATTTTGTTTCTGCGATACCTATATTACTTTTAAAAATAATACATTTATGTGTGTGCACATTTTTAGAAATACACATGTTTTTTTATGTATCACTATGTCACATGTTAAATCTAGTTAGCAAAAATGTGCAATTGTAACAATTTCCTATCTTTAGTTTCCCCCCTCCCCCTCAAATTGCTGGCACTGATTGTCTTTATAAGAGATTATCTTTTCTCTCTCTTTTTTTTTTCAACCAGAAAACTACAGACTTGACACCAAGTATGAAAACCATCTAATCGTCAAAGTAGCATTGGTTTGTATCAGTCAGATTGCTTGTTGTTATGTAACTCTGTTGCACTTTTATTTTGTTTCTTTTTTTAATAGGTATTTTGCTAGCAAATTGGTGCCAATTAGTTTAATGTTGTGGTCGTTATGGACAAAACTAATTATGTCCACAAATTTGTCCTTTTTTTACACAAATACCTCTTTTTTAGCTATAAATCGACACAAAAATAAAATAACAATCAATTATACATTCAATTAAGTGATAAATTGGTGAGGTGTTTTGTTTTTTAAGTTCGTTATTTGATTACACCTCTCTAAACCAGGGTTTCTCAAACAATGAGCCACGGGAGGATTTCAGGTGAGGCACAACAACATTATATCTTTGAATCAATTTTTCTGTTCTGTCATGACTTTAAGCTCTGCTTGACTAAAATAAAATACATTATGTTTTGCTTTGACAATTGAATCAATAAGAATGATTATCCTATTTTCATCTACATAGCTATATGAAAGTGGTTTCTTATCACCGACTGCTATCAAGACTACAGAAGTCAACTGGTAGCTACAAACGATCTTCACCTGTATTTCACACCTATAAATGCTGATGTGAACTGTCTCTGTGATAGGAAAATAGTCCATATACATTATATATTTGTCATGCATAATATCTTAACGCTGTTCCATATTTTCTATAAATAATGTTGATCATCATCATAATGAACTGTTTCATACTGTGGGTGGCCGAGCCAGTTTAGTAAAGTGTCTCCATATTTCTCTATCCTTTCACCAATCTTCATCATTTAATTTCATCCATTCTTCTCCTCTCATATGAACACTTACTGTTATCTGCTCCTTTCATCTCTTTCTTAGGCTCTCTTGCGATATTTTTTCTACATACTTCATCTCCATAATTCTCTTTGGTGGCCTTTCCTTCTCCGTCATCATTACACGCCCATACTATCTGTCTTGCCTCCTCTACTATCTCATGTACTCCATGTACCCCTACTCTTTCTCGAATAACTTTATTCCTAATCTTGTTTCTCCTTGTGACAGCTAACATGCTCCTTACAAACTTCATTCCCATGACCCCCACCTTCCTAGGCTCTCTTACATTCATTGACCATGTTTCTGCTGCATGTGTAACAATTGGTACAAAGTACACCCTGTACAACACTTCTTTACACTTGGAGGGCATTTCTCTTCTCCATAGCAGGCCTCTTATTACACACCTGTAGAGTAACTCTCCCTGCTGTCCTCTTCTCAATAGATCCTCTCTATCCCCACCTTTCACCTCAATCATTCTGCCAAGATAATTTACGCTCTGCAATTTTCTCAGCTCTACTCCACCCACCCTTATAACTTTATTAGGCCTTACCCTCTTCCTTGTCATTACCATCACTAGACTCGCATCAAATGTAAAGTCATTGTAAAAATAATATTTTATGGGTAATTCTTTTAAAGTTTTAACTACATTTTATAATTAACGTTTACAAAAATTATATCAGGAATAATAATAGTTGTAATAAGTCCTAACATTTTATACTTTGTTGTTTGTTTTAATTTCATCGTAAAAGCATCTTAGTAATTTATGTTTATATTGAGGCTTTACAACTACATTTGATATTCAAATGAAGCCTGAGTGCAAAAAGTTTGAGAACTCCTGCTCCAAACAACCAATAATCAGCATTATGGATCCTAAAACAAATTTCCATTTGCCCGCGTTGGTGGGCTGGTTAAGATATCAACTCTTTCTGATTCGTTTCTTGTGGGAGAAATACAAATTCAAATCCTGGCCGGGTGTACTGAGGGAGTTTTTTTCTTTAAATGTGTCTCTTCCCCATCCATTCACAGAAGGTATATTTCCTCCATATTCTAAATTACTTCTCACCTATACCTATACCTATGTGGATAACCTGGATGTGGGACTATTAAGAACGACTGCCATCCCGCTTTGATGGCTTTATGGTCTAAGACACTACTCTCTTAATAGACTAGACTGCCAATGACGAGGAGATCGGAGTTTGATCCCGGTCGGGTGTAGTGGGGGTGATTTTTTCTAAATGGTTTTCCACTCTCCATGTAAATGTGGGTACACTTCTTTTAAATTAAACTTTCCTAATCCCTAATACATTAGCATAATTAGTATATAGACGTAGAGCCCGAACGGGTAGTAAGACATTTAAGGAAATAAAAAGTGTCAAGTGAGACTAGAGGATGTTGGGGAATATGAGATAGTATTATTATTAGAACCGCGTCTTACTACCCGTTCAGGTTATACGCACTTACGCTAATGTGTGATGGTAGGGTGATTGTGAGATGAAATGGAGGACCTACAGTTTAACGTGGAATCCAAACCACGGTGGAGGCCTGGCATTCCCCACATTCACAAGATGTCTTGTCAGAGGTGAAGCAAGGGTTTGATAATCAGATTTATCTGTGCCGGGACCGAGGATTGAACCCCGGCTGCCAGCACAGAAGTCCGACACCTTACCCCTAGACCGCCAGGTCACCCTAATGAGATAGTAGAGCAAGCAAAATTCATAAGAAAGAATCACAAAGAGAATGTTGGAGATAGAGTATGTTGGGAAACGACCGCGAGGAAGACCAAGAAAGAGATGGGAGGAGCAGATAGCAGTCAAGTGTACAAGGGAGAGGAGAATAACGGACGAGAGTAAGGGAGGAAGAATGATGGAAGGATAGAGGGAAATGGAGGTATTTTACTAAACTGACCCGGTCACAGGCTGGAAACGGTTCATGATTATGATGATGCTAGGTTTCAAATCTTTATCTTCTCATCACTTGCAAACTAGACTAAAAGAGCTTGACATTTAGATCACATATGTGTAACAATATTATTGTTTTATTTATTACCAAGAGAATATTCAAATTTTACCATTTTTTTTCCCTAATGCCACACATTAAAATTGGCACCATTGGTTCTTGGGCCATTGCTTCTTCTGTGTTTGAATTCCAGCTCTGCCACCACTCCGCTAGTTGAGGGCGGGCTAGCACATTGGTCTTGCATGTACTCGACTTTTATTATTCCATTTTATTTGATTTCGTATTGTATGCAATTTTTTTCGTCGTTTATTTAACTATACAAAAAAGTAGCACAATTTTATTATTTTGTTCTATTAAAACCAAAAAGTATATTTTATTTAAATATCTAGTCACCATTCCTTACATTAGTATTTTGCTTTAATCACTTCATTTAGTGCATCATACTTAAAACAAGTTTAAAGTACTATATTCTGGAAAAATGATTTGTTGGAAGCAAATAGGTAATTTATTTCAATCGAATTTTGAATTAGTTTACTAGCATTACAAATAATTTATCATTCTAAACATTTACCTTAATCAAAAATACAGCAGTACTTTTAACAAACCCACTATTATGTGGTCATTAAATAAATAAACATTTTAAAATATTTGTTGGAATGTTAAACTTAAAATAAGAGTGTATTGAATGTAATTTCATAACCGCAGCTTTGAGGCTGTCTCTACCATGTTTGAATTATTTTTAGCATTCTATTTTTTGTAGGAAAAAATAATATATTTCCTGAAATTAACAGTTCAAAGTTCTAAAGAATACACTGTTTGGGACCTTCCCACAGTATTTGCATTTTTATATAAAAAGATTTCATACATTTGTCAAAATTTTAGGGATTTGTGAGAAAAACTTATAGAAAAATGCTGAATGGGTTGAAACAACCACTAAAATGAGGTGGAAGGTTTCCAACAATATTTGATCCAAACCTATGAATTGTACATACATACATACCTAATTACACCATTCCTTCATGGGGTAGGCAAAAAACCATGCATATAGCTCAAAAAACAACACCGTACTTAATCCACCAGTAATTTACTCCACACTTCTCTATTAATGCAGAATCCCTTCACTTCAACAACATCCATACCACATTAAACCACCTCTTACATTGCCTACCCCCTTCCTTTTGATCCATACACTCTACCTTCATATATTTGCTTTGTCACTCATTCCATACTTGCCTTCTCAACATTCCCAAACCATCTTAAGAATTGAATTGTAAGCTTCAGAATTCAAAGTAATTTACCTACTAAACATAAATAAAATAAAGTGTAAACGTTAAAAGTGAAATTAAAATTGTTTGGTGCATCCTTAAAATTATTGCCTCCGATGAACATATATTAAAACTATGTAAAAACACTAAACTGTGTGCAAATATAAATAGGACAGTTCTCTTTCTTACATTCACATGTATGATATAAATTGTATCATGTAAGCATGCTATAATATTAAATAAATATGAAAGAACTATAGAAAATGGAGCACAAATACTAAACAAATTAAAAATATATATATCTACAAACACTTCATTGTAAATTTTTTTTTAGCATAATGTTTTATTGCTCGTTCAGGTTATATGCTTATGTACCAATTACAATAATAGTTTTTTGGGATTAGGAAGGTTCTATTTATAGGAAATGTACCCAAATTTGCTTGTAGGGAGTGTGGACATTTTTTTGGCAAAAAAAACCTCAGTATACCTGATCAAGATTAAAACCTCGATCTCCCCACTATCGACAGTCTAGTCTACTGTGAGAATAGTGCGTTAAACCATGTGGCCACCGGAGCGGGTTGTTTAGATGTTACGTGATATTTTTCTCATGAGTTTTTGTAAATAAGTATTAACGTTTATTACTTTTATTTGTGCGTCATTATTCTACAATTCTACTATATTTTTGTGTAGTGTTTTTTTAAAATAACATACCACAGTAATTAAAAATAAAATAAATGTTCTAATTTGTAAATACTTAAGTTTCAGTTTGTCAACTCTTTCCTGTCACTGTTCTACATCGCGTTTTATCTACAGGACCAAGAAAAGTTAAAAGAGGTTTGTTCAATTAATTATGATTTGATTAACAAACAATTTTAATAATATGCCATTTATAATAACTACAATCACGTTTGGTGGCCAAGTTGTATTAAATATGGACGAAGGTATAGGAAAGACAGATAAGAACAAATAAAATGGAATTAACAAAATTTGACTTTGGTGATGAAACGAGAAACACAACTTACACTGCTGCCACTGCACAAAGAATTAATGGTTGCCACTTTAAGGAAATTGACTCTTAGCACCCAATCCCTCGACCTTGGTTTAGTCCAATTGTAACTCATTACTCATCAGAAAGGAGTGTGAAACACACAACTCAACATCTTAAAAAAGGAAACAAAAAAGAGGAGGAGGAAAAGGAAATTTGTAAATAATTGTTCAAATCAATAAAATGAACAGTTTGTTTGTCTGTCATGACCTTTGCGCGATATCTACAACACCCAGAGGCCTGCAATTTTTAAATTACTAGCCTCTGTTTACTAACATGTGCAACTTGAAACTGGAATCTTAAAATCTATATTTGATCTATTTCAATTAATTAAAAATAGTCAAAATAAATGAAATGAAGAAATTATTTTCTGTTGCCAGGAGCAACCATGTGACAGGCAGCGCTATTCTCATCATCATTATCATTATTATTCTACAGTATACAGTATATTGGTGCCTATTTGGCTCATACACATACATTTATTACACTAACGTGATAGGAATGAAGTGTAGCATTGTAACCCAAACTCTAAAATTAGAGGGATTCAAATACATAAAAGAAAAATATACTCTTATGTTATAAAAAAGGGAAAAATAAACAAAAGGAGTGTGCAGCATGAATTATTGTTTTGTCAATGCTGGGTACATATTATGTGCCCAGAGCACGCAACTCAATCCTATATGCAGGAAAAACTACGGTCCTCCTTCAAAGATATATACATCTTGTATGGACAGGATAAAGTTGAAAGCTAAAAAAGGGTGCCTGGATAGTGTATTTTTCTACACCTAAGGATAACGTAGGCTTAAAGATAATATTAAAAAGATTGCAAGTCATAAATATCAAGTTTATTAAATATTTTAATAAAATACATATATATATATATATATGTAGATGAAATTTAAATTTGCTTTGTATAGATACAATAACAGCAATGACCTAGGATATGCGCAACTATAAACATTGATATATCCTAAAAAGAAAATAATTTAATACAAGTTTAAATGTATTCATTTAAATACCAAAGAAATATTATGCAAAACAAAAATATATTCAATGTCTTTGAATACACAACATAATTCATCACATTACAAAACATGAATTTTTCTATATATAATATTATAAATAATTTCTCTCCAATAAAACATTACCGACTAAAATATGGAATGTACTCTACAAGTTAACTAATTCGAAATTAATTCCATTATATAAATACCAAGCCTATCGCATAACATTACCAATTTTAAATAATATGATATAAAATTATTAATGTGAACTCTCCCAAAATAAATCTTTACTAAATTAATTGTGAAACACACTTGCAAGTTAAATAGTTTAAAGTTAATTCCATATTTATAAATATCAAGTACAACGCATAACATTACTAAATTTTGAATGTTCTGACATAAAGTCATTAACGAACTCTCCCAAGTAAATATTTACTAAATTAACCGTGAAACACAACTCACTAGTTAAATAGTTTAAAGTTAATTTCATATTTATAAATATATTAAGTACAACACATCATTACTAAAATTTTGAATGTTCCAACTAATGTTCTGACCAGAACAAAGAATCGTACTAGACTTCAATAGTTTATATTTAAAAAAAATGGCCGAAAGAGAATTTTGGAAAGTTAAAAGATATTATTACGCTGAAAATGAATTTCTCCTTACATCTCATATATGTCCTTGAAGCCTCTGCTTCGTCTTACTATTTCCACGCTTAGTCCAAGAGTGCCGTCTATCTTTCAATGGACGGTCTTTTATATGGTGCACAAACTCGTAGAACAGGAGAGAGGGGATCAGAAGGGTGGGGATCACAGAGTTTATTGCTACAGCATTAGCCACAAGCTAACCGCAACAAAACAAACACAACAGACTTACCCGATTGTACCGACTCCACCTGCCGCTGGCTTGACTACACGCACGCCGGCCCATCGAAACAATCCGCCCGAACAAGACGACCGAACAAGACGACCGACCAAGCTATACTGAGAGCCGCACCCATTCAAACCACTCAAAACAACAACAACAATCCCCCCCCAGATCTACAATTGGAAAGAAGATCGCAAGTTCCACTTCCATGGCCGTCTAGATGCTCGTAGAATATTCCCCTCCTTGTTCTTGTTCTTAGGTTGCCCCCCAGTCATCCCATCATTCCGTGTTCTGTGGCCTATATAAAAGAGTGACCGTATGTGTGTGTGTGTGTGTGTGTGTGTAGTGCCACTCTGGGACTGGCTTTGATTATCGCTAGTTCAAGCGAAGGCGTCGGATATAAATAATGTAAGCTAAATTTCCTTTTCAGCATAATCTTGTATGTTTTCAAAATTCTCTTTCGGCGTTTAGAAATCATTTAAAAATATTCATGGATTTTAACTTTAATCTTGTACACTTAGTTTTCGTGTCAAAGACTGATGCACTTAAAACTTGGAACTTTTACTAAAATTGAAATAGCCAATGATAATGTTTATATTTCTTTTGCACTTGTATTTTATTTCGAAGAGTAATATACTTTAACTTTGAACTTTTACACTTGGTATTTGTGTCAAAGATTGATGAGCTTAAACTTTGGACTTTAACTAAAGTTGAAATATCTAATGATAATGTTTATATTTCTTTTGCACTAATATTTTTTTTGGAGGATAATATACTTTAACTTTGAACCTTTTAACTTAATATTAATGTCAAAGATTGATAGACATAAAACTTGGAACTTTAACTAAAATCAATTGTTGTCCATAATGCCTTTTATAATATTTAATAAACAACTTTTGATGATGAAGTTTGTACTTTACTCCCTTTTTACATTCATCCTTAGGTATCACATGGTAACCAAAGTCTGTAAGATGATCTAACCCGAGGTATAGTTACGTGCTGGTTTAATGTTATGCATTGTTGAGGTTGGCCGTGGGGACGAGCCGCAATAGCTCTTTATTGTGTGGGTATTGCTAATGTTTATCTCAGTTTTTCTGCAATTTTTTAACTTGCCTAGCACACTCTATCAATTTGCTGCTTTATTGTTTATTTTTATTGTATTTGAACCATCTAACTTAAGCGCTAGGGTAAAAAATATGGTTCAGAAGAAGGTGAAATTTTCGTAACCAAAAATTACAAAAGGGAAAAAAATGAAATTGTGTTTCTACTTTTTGGTTTCCTCTTTTAGGGAGTTGCATTGTACATTATACATTCCCTCCTGATGAGGTCCGATAGAATGAAATCTAGGTCGGAGGATTGGGCAGTAGCGATCGATTATTTTTCAAGAGTATCCATTACCTCTTTGTCCATTGGCAACAATGTAAAGTATGAACTGTGTTCTTGTCTCATTGTAAAAATCATACTGAGTTCACTTCACTTTATATGTGTGTATCCATCTTTCCTTTACCATCTTCTATAAATAACAGAATCATAAAATTCAAAACTTGGTTAGCTTTGGATTTGGATCTGAAATTTTGCACAAGTTTAATATCACAGCAGACTTGCCGGGTATGATACGAGTGGTGTGGGCTTTATACTTTGTGAACAGCAACTTGCCGCTCTGCTGATAGCCCGGCAGGTGATAGGGAACCTCAAGGAGTCAGCCCTGCCTTACCTGCTGGAGCAGCTGCGACTGGCCAAACTCAGCTTTGACCTGTTTGGGGCGCTGAGCCCCACTGAGGCAAAGAAAGAGCTACCTGGGAATCAACAAGAGGATAGTGGACCGGGAGAGGAACAAAACTCGATTGGCGCCAAGCCCGCGGGAAACAGAAATGTCAGTCAGGCCGAGCTAGAGAGTACACTGTTCAAGGTATGACTTATAATGATGATATTTCCTCCATTTGTGTGATCTTAACTGGATAGACTTGAATCCTGTAATGTTAAGAGATCCCAACTGCTCTCAATCTCACTGTTGGTTAGTTGTTATACAAACATACAACAATTTTGAAAAATTAATGATTTGAAAATAAAGCTAATCTCAAACTCACCTTGATTTCACTTGCTAAATGAATAGTGCAGAATTGCATATAACCTGAACATGTAGTAAGACATGGTGCTGTAAAAAATATTAATCACAAACTTGCACTTTGATACATTTTCTGCTTTGTGCCGAATCTTCTAATTTCCCAGTTAATAGGTATATGCAGCTACATGCTTACTCTGTCTTTGTCTATTTTTCAGTACGATGGCACTTTTGAAGATCACCTGGAAATATTCATCCAGCTGGGTTATGTTGTGTTATTTTCCTCTGCATTCCCAATGGCGGCCTTCTGCGCATTTTTGAACAACCTCATTGAAATTCGCAGTGATGCCTTTAAACTGTGCTTCATTTTCCAGCGGCCATTTGGCCAAAGAGTTTCAAGCATTGGAACTTGGCAGGTAAAATTGACGTTAGTTATTTAATTTTGGATCAAAATGCACTAATAGAGTTTTTATCTTATCGAAGAAAACCTCTTTTTTTACTTTTTAAGTCATGTTGTATTATGGGTAAAGGTAAAAGATGAATAAAATCACATTAAAAGGAACAGTATTTATGTTTTTCTATCAAGGACATCAAATTAAATTCCTTGATACATTTGATTCTTACTAATATAGAAACATTTGATCTTAATATCACAATTTTTGACACCTCAATTATCATCTCTCAAATTATAAATGCTTTGTTCGTTTCTTCCTTTACCTTCTTCCAAATATATATTAGGGGTCTGCGAGCTTGGGTTTTTTCATTTGGGTCGAACTCGAGTCGAGTAGTTCTAAAAGTTTCCAAGTTCGAGTTGAGTTTGAGTATATTTATAATTTTAAAATGTAAAGAGTACATATTTGTTTATTTTAAATGTATATAGGTAGGCCTATCACATCTTTAAAAATTTCAGAATTAAAAAATATACTAAACACGTGGTCTTAGGAAAAAAAAGTTAATAAACGGAAATATCTGGTTTTAAATTAGAAATAACACTTAAAAGAAACACAATTTAAAAATAATAACAACACTAAAAAATAAAATAGGACCTAATAAAAAAAATAATTAAAATGGTTTTAAGGAAATTAAAATTACAATAACAAAGATAAAAAAGTAATAAAATGAATAATTGCTTTATGACTTGGTAACGTACAACAAGATATCTTAGAAACGCTTCACAATGTAAGGTAAGTGATAGTGAAGGAAGTCAACCTTAAATAATAGGTTAGGCCTAGATAGAAAAACGCACGTCTTTCTTCATTCCTTCATACACTTTTACACTTACCACTTCTTCAAAACTTCCACAGTAGCACATAGTTTTGAATTTTCGGAAATATTTATTTTTCATATAAAGAGACATTGATGAAAGAGTAATATTTCTGATTTTTTTTTTGTTTATATCTATGCCTAACCTAATTCCTTTCAGGTTGGCTTCCTTCACTATCACATTATATCATTGTACACTGTGTTTTTACACCGTCTTGATAAAAAGTTAAACAAATAGGCGTTTAAATAAGCTAATATTTCACCAAAATATGCTTTAATAACTTAATTTACCCTATATAAAAAATGTAAAAATCATAAACAGTTAGAAATTTGAAGTGTTTTGTATTTTGTTTATTATTCCTTAGTGTAATCATGCATCATGTCTTCCGTTTCATTTCTATTACTCTGCACAGTTGCATATGTGCATTTCATGGGCTCTCACTAGACATGATCTTATTGAGAAATTTATTTCAATTAAATTCTTCATACTTATAAAAGTTTATGCTCATAGTTTAAATTAAAAATATGATTAAAATAATATTTCTAGCAACAATGTGGAATTGTAAGTGCTTTTTTTTAAAATATAAAGGTGGTAATTTTGGTAATTTATTTATTGCATTAATTAAGATAAACATTGATTTCAGACAGGTTAACCAACATAATTCCATAATGAAATAGTTACTAAACTAGTGCTAGTTTTGTGGTTAAACATATTAATTAATACGAGTTTTAAATATCTTCTTCAGTTCAAAAACATGCAATATAATATAGTCTTGATATTAAATTTTTAATCTAATAGAAATTATTATTTTAGAAAGGGACCAGGTAAAATTAGTAAAAAGAATCATTCAGTTATTTAGTAATCTATTTAGCTATTTTTATTTTCATTGCTTTGTCATGGCAAAACAAGTATACAACTTCATTCAAGGATAATTCAAGATGGATGACAATGTTGAGTAAATTTATTGGTCAAAAGTATTCTTAAAGCTCTTTTACACTAATAATGTGAAAATCGATATTAATATCAATATTTTATCAAGTAACTTAATGATTTATAAGTGAAAATGTTGATCTCTAAATTAAATAGGCTATTCTTACTATTGTATTTTAAAAAGTGATTATTATGTCAGGGTGTCTACCATCTGGGAAAATCAGGGAAAACGGGAATTAGCCGGGAATTTGAAGTGATCGGGAAAAAACGGGAATAAGTCGTGAATTTGGTAAATCACAATAAAAAATGAAATACAATAATCAGTAAATTATAATGTAATTTTTTTGTTTGTAGCTGTGTAATATATTTTTAATTGCTAGTAAACAATTTAAATTCAAATTTTAAAACTTATTATCATTATTATTAAAAAAAAGATTAATAGAAAAACGAGGGGGGGGGGGCGATTTAGAAGGATGTGACATTCTTTTTTAGTCAGGAATTTTAGGAAATGATCATTGTTTATTTAAGTATTATTAATTTTTCAAGTATGCAAAGTAAAAAAAAAATGACAGAAAAAACTCACCATTAGTTTGAATTAAATTACTATTCTTTCTCAGAGAGACTTTATGGGTTTTTTTTTCCTCGCACTGTCTTACTGCCTGCTTAGGCTATCTAAATTTATATTAATTACTTTAATGTCATATGGAGGGGGAATGTAGAAATTATATAAAATGTGAATGGAATGAGAATGGTGAGCCATTTAGGGGGTGGGGGGTATATCTAAGCACACTGACAGAGATTTGAACTTAAATCACACCCCCTTTGTAAATCCATCCTATTGTGAGCACGATGCTTTAGACCAGGGTGGTCAAATTTTTTTCATCCCTAGTACCAAACCCTATCATCAGTTTGTACCGCGGGCTAAAGATATATTTAGTAATCCCATCAAATTAATATAGGCCAAACACTACACTTAATAAACAATCAGTTTCAATATTTATTGTATTTTTGGTTGGTAGAATCTTTCAAGGAATGTAAAATTTAAGAATAAACAAAACAATTTTACCGGTTGTTATCTATAGGTGTGAAAAATGGTCTCTTACCTTACATAATAAAAAATTATAGTGTTCGAAAATAAAGTGCTTAGGAAAACATTTAGTCCAATAAGGGATTAGGATACTGAGTAGTGAAGGGGGTTACATAATGATGAGTTACACAAATGTACTCTTTTTTTTCTCAAGACATTATTAGTATAGACAAGTCTCATAAATTATGGTGGGCAGAACATGCAGCGAAAATAGAATAATCTAGAACCATGTTTAGAGTACTGACTGGCAAACCCATTGGGAATATACTATTGGGAAGACACAGATGAAAGGATAACATTTAACATTAGAATGGACCTTAAAGAGATAGGATGTAATTAGGTGTTCTGGATAGATTTAGCCCAAGATAGGGATAGGGCGCGTACTTTTGTAAGTACGGCCATGAACTGTTGAGTTCTTGTAAATATTTGAATCATTAGTTATATCAGATCTGCCTCCCATGGTTTTCCTTTAGTTACCTCCATTATAATAGACTTATGCTATAGTACTAGAGTTATACAAGCTCTCCCAAATATTTGCAATGTTTTCCAGCTTCATAGATGGAACTTGCTCACCAATATATTACCAAAGCCAGTTAACTCCCCACCCCCCGCCTGGTCTCAACCTATGATAACTTTCTCACCTTTTCTTCCAAGCAGGTCTACTTACACCAGTCAGTAATTTTTATGTAAACAATATTAATAGATAATTTAATTTAATGTAAATACAACATTCTATTAATCTACCAAGAGTAAACTCACAAGTTTGAACAGGCCACTGTAGAAGGCTATCCTAAATTCATTTCATGATGATCATTTCATACATGTATATTACTAATCTATTTCAACTAGGAAAAAACGTTTACACAGAGTGGCAATATGTCCGCAATAAAAACTACAATATAGTTCTTTCATTAGGACACAATTTTTTCAAAGCCAACCAATTGAAATATGGGAATTTTAATAATATCCTCTTGTATTTTAAGGTTTTTATAACAATTTCTGAAAAAAACTACTGCGATTGTCCAAGTAGTTTACTAGAAATGGTGAGTTATGTTTTAGGATTTTTGAGTATTTGACCGTAGTAGACATGATGCTGCTCAGATTTTACCCTCAAGAACTTAAAAAATGTGGCTGTCTTGCACACTTGTGTCATGAAATCAAATATAGTCTGCACTTTGCACGGTGCTTATAGCTAACAGCTAGAAGACACCTTCGTTGGCCGTTGTGAGGAGATTTGAAATAACCAGTTAATGTAAAGTTTGTGTATCGATGTATTGGATTGTGCCATGACACAGCGTTATAATTTGAAAAGATCCATCAGGAAAATTATCTAGAATATATGTCTATCTATTAGAAAATAAAATATGTTGATAATTAGCAGTTTTTAAGTTTGCATTGCAATGCATACAGGGTGTGAATAGCTGCGCTTCTCAAGCAGATTCTGCTTTATATTTTCGGCTAACATATGAATCAAGATTTAATCTTTTACTCTCTTCTGCTGAAGAAGGTTACTGAAGTACCTCAAAAATTAGATAATTATGTGTTTTGTTGTGTTGTAATTTTGAACTTTGGTGCCTATATTTTTCTGGTAAATGTGTAGGCCTTGGCCTTCTAGCCTCCTTTCAGTGCTTAATTTATTACAGCTGTTTGGCACCATTTTTTCCTTTGTTTATATACCTCCAAGATACTGTGTGGGCCACATTTTTCACTGAGCCCGGACTGCCAGTTGGACTACACCGCCTTAGAACCATTCAACCACCTGGATGGGTAAATACATGCTTTTGTTTCTTTCTAGAATGCCATGGAAGTTATGGGTCTGATAGCTGTACTTGTGAACTGTGCATTGATTGGTTTGTCGGGACAAGTTCATCGGATGTTCCCTGAAATGTCTACAACTCAGACAATCCTGCTTATTGTGGCACTGGAGGTGAGTTGTTCCTGTTCGTCACACATATTAGCTCTTTTGAGTCCTCGAATCATTAAAAACAAGGCATAAATCCATAAGGATATTTGAGGTTATAAAGGATTCAAGAACATTTCGGATGCAAGACTCATATCCTTAAAAAGATTTTTTTTTCTTTTAAATTAAATTTGTTTTAGTCTAATACTGCATATTTGTGCCTTAGAATCTGTTATAATTATATGATGAACTCAACAACCAGGTGCCAGAACAGTAATTTAACACTTAATTGAATGTATGTATTTTATAATGGATGAATTTAAAAAAAAAGAATGTTAACAATTGATTATTATTTGTATTTTCTATTATTCTATTTCCCCTTGTTCATAATTATTCCAAGATTTGTATTTGGGATTCGAAGATGAATTGGATATTTGGATTTGAGATTCAGATTTGTAAAATAATGGATTCGACCCAACTCTACAATAAATGTTTACGTTCATCTATAATTTCTATTTTATATATAAACATAATGATGATAATTAAAAAATATATAATTGAAGGGTAAAAGATAATGCAACTTTGGGAATGTTAACTCAAGTTTTAATCTTCAAATCTTATTTTTTTTCCCCTTCAGAGATTAGTGTTTAATTTTGAGAATATAAGATAAAATAAAGATTTAGTTTCTAGGAAAAAAAGGGATAAAACACTTTTAAAATTAATTGTACATGAATAACTGCATCAACGATTGTGAGTGGTATTATTATTGGGGCTACAAGGGAAGTATTTTAACCAGATTGATAACATAATTAGAATAACAATAATAGATTTATTATAACAGAAAAATAAAAGATATGTTTGATTACAATAGATGTACAAGAACATAAGTTATAAGTTCCAAATTAATACTGTCTTGTTGCGACACGGACAAACAATAGTTCTAGACGACAATATCAAATGCAGTAGGCTAGAAGAGCAATGTTCAGTAACAAAACAGCTGGACTGGCACCAGGCTATGGGCAGGTGATTCTAAAAGAAAAACTGTGAACTAATTACAAGCAAAAGTTAACTAGAAATAATATACATATAGTATTATTACCACATTTATAATTTAAGCTAGCTTGCTTGATTGGGACTTAAGAAAAATCCTTAAGAGACATTGTATAATGAATAGCAATAGAAAGGTTTTTTAATTACTTTGATAAATGGCTAACATACAGGCGTCAACACACAATAGTACTATGGCCGGTCCTTTCTCTATTGGTACTGCCAGAGGATTCAATAGTACATGTATTTAATGACCCACTCCCTGGGGCACAAGACTAATACTCAGCCAATAGGTGCCAAAAACAAGCAGAGATAAAAAAGGTATTATCCGTCCGGACTTCATATGGAAACAAGCGGAGTTCCGCGCTCTACCCACCCAAGCTAATACCACACGCGAAGCGTGGCAACAAGGATGATTCAACACATTGAATACATTGACCCAACTAGATCCTAGAAAATGGATAGACAACCTGGTTGTAGCCATAAAAACAAGTGTCTAGTCTTAAGGACTCAAAAGGGAAATATAGTGCTCGTGGAGAATTCGTGGAGAATAGCAACCATTTAGACTAAGTCCTTATTACATCTGGAGCTCAAGGCTCCTATATCGAAGCTATATCATATGGACATAGGAAAAACATGGTCTCTTGAACCAATATAACAAGTCTGAAGGACTTAAACAACATAAGAGTTACAGTGACTACACCAACAGAGTCGGAAGAACACAAAACCAAAATCTAGTCATTCTGACTGAAACAAGAAATAGAAATAAACATGATAATCGTCTCATTTGTACTAAGTTTGAAGGACACAATTCAGATAAACAAGTCAGAAGGACTTAATAAACATTTTGTAGTCTTTAAACTGGACCAATAAGTCAGATGGACTTATTAATGTTGCCTCTATACTTAGAAAATCGAAGAGGATTTTCCTCGGCAGCGTGGCTGTGAGAACCATGCCCAATACTCCATGGCCACTGGTTCCTTCGTGGAGAGAGGTTCTTTCTTCAACAACATGATTTGATTGAATCCCATGAAGTGAATCTGAGTTTCACTCATTTTATACCCTTTCTCTGACTAGAACGGAACAAAAAGAGAGAAATATAAAAAAGTGTTATAACACAGGTGGTGATAGGAAGGACTGGAGCTTGAGGGGTGAGGAAAGGGGGAGGTTTGAAGACACACCACCACAACAGTGGTGCTCGAGGGTCGTGGGAGCGAGCCCAACTTAGTTGAGTTTTTTTTATGTCAGGAGATGTAGTGAGTGGATGTGTTAGGAAACATCCCCGTCACCATACTTGTATATTTTCCTAGAAGGCATCTTGGCGTTATCTGATCCCATACAGCCACAGTGAGTAAGTCTTGAAGCATATTATTCCTGAATGTATATCATCTTTAATTATCTTCTTTGGATTCCACTATTATAAGTTTAGTATTTGTATGCATATTTGTATTATTAAAATCCTTTGTAGTATTTTCTATTGGGAGCACGTGGATCATATCCGAGTCCATCCAGTCGCTAACAGTAGGTTTTGAAGGATATTATTATTAAATATTTCAAATCTAATACTCTTCTTTGGATTTTGCCAATATAATTATTATAATTTCATATTTTTACGTAGCCTAATTGTGTAAGTGTCAACTTTACATGATTGACACGCTACATAACAAAGCTTAGATTATGTTTGAAAATGAGGTGGCTCGATGGCTAAATAATTTTATGATATTTGAAATTGATAAAACTAAAGAAAAAAGGAAAATAAACTTATAAGAGTATAATTTGATGAAGAAAGCCCACCTAGGGAAAGAGGAAAAATGTGGGAAGAATCCAATGCACAAAGGTGACATCTTCCTTTCTTGTCTTCTACAGTCAGGGTGTTTACAAATACTGAAACTATACTTGATTTTATTTTTGATACTGGAATATACTAGAATTTTGAATCAGATACAGGAATAATATCCAGCCTTTTTACATTGAGTGAAATGTTGGTTTAAGCATTTTGAGACCCCTGATATTATTTGGACTACTGATAGTTATATTTTGACCACTCCTCATTTCCTCCCCCTCTGGTCTTTCTTATTTGCCACACAATTAGATGACCTTGCAGTGGAGATCTATGCCTCACTGGCTGACCTTTCTATTCTCAGTCTCTACACTAAGCCTTCCCTGCCCCCTCTATCCCTTAAATACTAGAGAAAGAAACAAATAACTGTTTTGACTACACTAGAAGCCATCCTTCCTCCCAAACTTTTTTCCCCAGCAGTAACCATTATGAGTGATGAGTTACTAGTAACTGCTCAAGTTAAACACCACTTCAAACTATTGGTATACTTGCCTGAACTTGACATTCCAATGGCAGAGTACAGTATTAGTTGTGTTCTTCTCTCCTTCCCCCTCTATCCACCCAAAAGAAAAACTACTGTTCCTAAGCTTGGCCTGGTGTGAGTATTCTGCAGATCCTACTCGTTTATCTTGTGACCTTTGTGTTTAAGAAGAAATGAGTAAACTCAGAGGAAAAACCTCTTTTTAAAGATGATTGGTTAGACAGCACAGTATTTAAAGATTGGCCGTGGTTACAAAAAGTGGATTGTGATGAAAGTAAAAGCCATTGTTCTTTGTGTAAAACTAACTTGGATACAAGTAACATGGGAATATCTTCAATCTGATCTCATGCCAAGGGAAAGACGCATGTTGACAGAGTGGGTAAAAAAAGGACTTGGTCTTTAGGGCCAAAAATGCAGTGTCATCTGTAGACCTACATTAAGATGTACATTTTAGTGTTACTGACCATGAAGTAGTTTTGAAACCTGAAACTAGACCTAGTTGTTCTATTCAGCGCTTCCTTGTCAAAGAAGAAGTTTCTCATGTTGAAATATGGTGGGCTATTATCAAGTAATGACACATTCTTCTGCTAAAAGTTTTTCTGCTTGTAATGATCTTTTTAAAGTAATGTTTTCTGATAGTGATGTTACCCAGAAATTTCAAATGCATAAAGGTAAACTTTGATATGTAATCGTGTATGGACTAGGTCCTTCTTTCAAAAGCAAGCTTGCGAATATTGTTAAGCAATGCTCATTTTATTGTGTTTCATTTGATGAGAGCATACATACTGTGGCTCAGAAGACCCAGGTGGATGTTGTTGTTCAGTTCTGGAGTGAAAATAAAATTTATACAAGATATTTAACATCTTGGTTTTTAGGTCATGCAACTTCTGCACTAAAAGACGAGGGCTTGAATATTTAAAAAATGCTTCAAGTTTCTATGGATGGACCAAATGTAAACCTCAAATCTTTAAGTGATCTCAAAAAATACTTGAAGGAAGATTTTCCACAAGATCCTAAGTTAATGGAATTTGGAACTTGTTCTTTATACATTGTCTATGGTGCTTACAAAACAGCAGATGCTAACTATAGTTGAAATATTAACCAGTTTTTTGCCCACTATACTATTTATTTAAAGATTTTCCAACAAGACTTGCAGACTATCAAAATAACAGGATCATCTCTTTTCCCGATGAAGTTTTGTTCTATTAGATGGGTAGAAATCTCAAGGGTGTTAGACAGAGCAATGTCAATACTGCCATATTTAAAAGAGTATTTTTATTCTAACAAGCATCCTTCAAAATCTGATAGTTTTCAAACATTAAGCAATTTTGTGAAGGATGAACTTCTGTCATCAAAAGTTGGAATTCATGCTGTCAGTTTCACTTAAATTGGAGCAATTTCTCACAGAATATCAGAGCAATCAACATCTCTTGCCATTTATGTTTGCAGATCCAAATAAACAACTTGAACACTTGAACAGATTTGTAAAATGTGATGTAATGAATTCAGCAAATACTACAAAAAATTGTTAGCCATTGATTTAAAGAAACAATCCAACATGAAATCATTCCCTACTGTAGGTAGATATTAAGTTCGCAGTATTAGCAGCTTTGAAAGGAATTAAAGACATCAAGATACTTCAGTTCAGAGGAGATTGTCAAAAATTCATAGTTGATTTCTGCAACAAACTTTTAGATGAGTGTCCTCTCTCCTACAAAATTGTTAAGGGTGCTAGCTGTTTCCCTCCTGCAGTCATGCTCAATCCATCTGTTAGGACCTATAGAATAACTTCTGCATTAAAAGACCTACTAGACAAGAAACAACTATCTAGCGTGCAAGCTGATGTTGTAAAAGGAGACTACTTGGACTTTATATCAAAGCAATAAGTTATTGACTACCTTAAACAATTCATTTCAAGTGGTGACCAACTTGATAAGTTCTTCATGAATATTATTTCTAGAGTAAATACATCCCAGGAATTACAATATTTCACAAAAAAAAAATCTTGTTCTCTTCCATAGCAATGCAGCCGTTGGACGAAGTTTTTCTGTGAAAAAAGAATGTCTGTTTGAAAACCTACATGAGGACATCCTTATTGCTCAAAATGTAACTTATGATGCATTCATTGCAGCCAGAAAACTTCTAAACATGATAATCTCAAAAAAAAGATGATTCATGCTGTGAGGAATGCATCAGGAATTTGGAAAGAAGCGCTTGAAAAGAAAAAATAGATTGAAGTAGACTTAAGTCAAAAAAGAAAAACGGTATCTGAAGAAATAAGAAAATTAGAAGTGGAAAGAACTTTGCAGAAAGTAAAGTAAGAGGCAGAAGTGTTAGAACATGAAATGCAAAAATTGAAAAAGTTTTGTGGTTGAATGAATTTTAATTTTTATCTATATTCTAAAAAAATATTTTCTTTTTGGGTTTTTTCCATCATAATTTTTAATAATGTTAGGTAACTCTAATTATTTTTATTTCCAATTAATTTTTATCAACATAATTTATGTTGGTCATTTTTCACTGAATAGTCTGTATCTTTATTACCATATATTTATTAAACAAATTCATCATCAAAAATATTGGATAGTATCGAATGTCAAGGGGTGGTAGGGATAATGGTTAGTTTTTGTGGTAGAGTAAACTCCCTGGCTGTAATCATTCTTTGAAGTTGCGCCAACAATACTGATTACTTGTACCTCTAAAGTTTGAGTGAGGTGAAATGACCTACCAATTTTGCCAGGAAAGGTATTTTCACATATCTTCCATGGTTCTTTTACATGCCACATGAAACCAACGGCTTTACTTCCCCTCCGAAGGATGTTGGGCTATGATTTTTTTCTTGATCAAGAAAAAGCCTTCGGCCTCTGTTGGGTTCGAACCCCCAAACATCGGGTCCCGAGGTGAGCACTTTACCCCAAGACCACTGAGGTCGACGTTAGTATAGTTTATTCAAAAAATGTAGTTTGTGTGTGTATGCATGTGTATTAAAGATGGGTCGGATCCACCTTTTTTTAAATCTGAAACTTAATTTTGCCATCAAATCCTTAATCAAAATTTGAATTTTAGAAATATTTTAAGCATAAATGTTTAACTTTCCCAATAACTAGGACATTTTCCTTCACTTTTGATTTTGTTTACATTAAATGGTAAATTAATGATCTGGGATTTAGTTATTAGGTTTTCCTATCATTATTTTGGTTTTAACCACAAGAAACTATTTAAATATTTTAAAATCTTTAAAAAATCATTCAAACTTAGTAACTATTTAAAAAAATTATTATGACTTGAGTCTTGAATATTTCTTGTAAGTTCTAGGGTCCCATCCTTAGTATATACTGGAATATATGCTTCTATACACTTGCATCTTAATGTAAAAATGTTTAACTATGACAGACCTAGCCTACCCTAACTTTCTATCATTTTATGATTTTGAAATAGGGATTGTTTGTCTCTTGAGTACCTTTAATATATACTGGATTTTAAAAAAATACTGGAAATACTGGAATTTAAAAACTTTAGTCAGGTAGACGCCCTAATAGTAAAAGTAGTCACACATTTTAACACAAATAGAATAATATTTCGGCATTGTTGCCTTTATCAAACACAAAGAAAGAAAGAAGAGAGTGCACACTAAACTCAAGCTTAGAGTATGTAAATGATATTAAGATATATGGACATAGCTGCAGTAAATATAATATTTATAAATTGAATACTGACACCTGAACACGAGAATTGGGGTGCCAGGTTCAGTTTCCGTTTCCAGGTGTCATTTTTCAATTCATGAAAATTTAAAGTCGATTAGTAGGACACTTTAAGCACTTTATTGTACATTTGAGAACTTATCATGTTGGTAATAGTAACTTGATTTTGTTATGAGTAACCTAGAATCCTGAATACTAGATTGATAAATTGGAAAATCACCTAGTTTCATTTAATCTATGATATATAGTTTTATTTTCATAAATACTTGATAAGTTAAATCAATATTAGTCAACCATGGTGGTCAAGTGTATGCCTCAGGACCCAATGTTCATGGGTCGGCGGATTTTTCTTGGGCGATAAAAATCCATATCACAACTTCCTTTGGAGGGGAAATAAAGTCGTTGGTCACATGTTACTTATAGCATGTAAAAGAACCCTAGAAGGTATGTGAAAAAGACCTTTCCCGGCAAAATTGGCAGGCCCATTGTTCTAGCTCATAGAAATTCTTGTGTGCTGATATAATAAGTCACTTCAGAAAGAGCATGTTAAATACCTCAAATAAATTAAAATTAAAATATATATTAAACTTTATTATCAATTTTTTGCTTCACTATTTTTTATTTATCTCCCCTCAGCATATCATGTTAACACTACGGTTCATAATCTCTTGTGCGATCCCGGATCTTCCGGAGTGGGTGGCCACCGAGATGGCTAAGGTGGAGTTTTCTCGGCGTGAAGCTCACCGCAGGCTCTCGTCCACTACTACATCCCCCCCTCCAGAGCAAACCCCTCAGGCAGGAGGCATGGTAATTGGCAGGTGAGCAGTCCACATTGTGTTTGTTCCTACCCCTTTTCCCTGTTCCTTATTTCATGTGAATTAAATATAAAAGAAGGTACACTTTGTTTACCTTGAGCAAGCAAGTTCAACGAATCAGAAGCATTTTAGTTATGAATCCTTATTGTAGGTAAAATAATGAACAGCCATAGCTTGGCATCTTTGGTCTTACAAAAAATGATAAGTCTGATGTTATCCAAATACTAACGTAAGAGTTGGGTTACTACATTAACAGTCACACACCAACATAGTATTTGTTATTGCTGCTAAATGGTGGTGTTCCTAATTGCAAAGAAACTATTGATAATTATGACAAACTCAGAGGGGAGAAAAGAACCCATTTGATGGAAATATAAATCCTGATTTTCGGCTAAATCTAGAGGAAGGACTAGAGAGTCGGATTCAGGGTTCGGTCTTCTAGTGTTTTACATACTGTTGCTGCCTGGTCGATGACCAATCTGGGAGAATATTCTAGGTGCAGAGTCTCATCACATGGAAGGAATTGAGTCCCCCAAACTTCTCAAGTCTAGTGATCCTTGAGTCGCACTATAATCATACTGTTGAGAGCCATCACTAACAATTACAGACCTAACATCCAGGCTTGATTTTAGGACACTTGTAGCGGAGACCTTTCTTAGTTGGAGAATTATGGTAGACCTGTTAGAAAAAACTTGAACATTCAATTCCTTTCTTAAAAATGAAAAGTAGATACAATATTTGTAATAAATAATACCCATGTTTTGAATGTAAAAGGTGTGTTTGGAAGGTAAGTAATATTTCGAAATATGGCTGTGAGAGTGCTTCGGTTGCTGCTGGGCATATGAGCACTGAGCTTCCTCATACATTACCTTATACCTCAGATGCCATTAGGGGAGAAGCAGTGTTTGTTTACATTTTGTTTTGAAAATGTAAAATGTTTAAGCCAATTGAAGGACCCACAACCTGTGAAATACAGTTTGCTGTTTAATTCTTTAATGCAAGAAATGTGATACCAGCTGAAATTTGTTGACAGATTAGAGAGGCTTACAATGAAAATTTTACAAGTAATGAAATAGTGGTCTCTAGATTCCTTTGGTTTTTGAGTCCCTGGGCTCAAGATATTTCACAAAGTACCTTAATAGTAAACAGAAACCAGCTTCAATGCCCAAGAATTCTAAGGTGTCACTCGTGTGAACTAGTTTGCTGATGGCAGCGAGATCAGGATTCGAATCCAGTTCGGGTTTAATGGGGGTGGTTTTTTTACTCTCCTTCCACGCAAATACAGGTAGCTCACCTATAAAATATTTCCTTCCTCAACACTACTCCATTAGAGTAACTCTCATATTATATGCGTACAAACTAAACAGGTAGTAAGATGCGGTGATAAAAAAAACCTTAATTTTACGGTATTGAATAGGTTCGTGGTTTCTCCGGCGAGTGAAGAACGGCGCCTCTCCGAGGAAGGTCACCAATCAGAACCAGAGGTGACCGTGTCAGTGGATAACTCTCCCAACACAGAGCGGACTCCTCCCGCTCCCGAGAGGGTGACCCCATTAACCCCTACCCCCCCACATGAAGAACACATTACAATATCATCTAAAGATATCAACCCTATCCCGCCCTTCTGCGGAACTAACCTGGTGAAAGCGGCCAACAAGAAGTCACCTAGAGAGTGGCTTGGTCCAGAAGGAGAGGCTCTGGGCTACCATCTCACCATAGGACCACACGGGGTAGGTCATTGTAATGAGTTTCTTCTATAACCATGATGTTAAGCCTCATGCACAAATATGTAAGCCTGTGAAAGTCCATGATTTTCAATTACGAATTGAATTTGAATTATTGCTTATTTGAATTGAATATTTTATGTTGAAATGGTTTTAACACAAATATTACTTATTGAAAATGTTATAATCATATCATCGTCAACTCTTTCCAGCCGGTTTGAATCCCCCTTTTACAAATCTGAATCTCATTTTACCATTGAATCCTGAATCTCAAATCCGATTCTTGGAAATAATTATGAACCTCAGAGGAAATTTAAATATAATAGAATAATATAAAATACAAATAGTAACTAAATTCTAACATTCTTTACTATAATTAATTCACTATAACATTTATACATTCAGTTAAGTGTTAAATTCCTGATCTGGGGCCTGGTTGTTGAGTTTCTCTTATAATTATTTCTGAACCAATAAACAGTTTAAAAATTAGGTGGCCATTTGGCTAGATAATTTTATAATAAAGGATTGATAAAACTAAAGAAAAAGGAAAATAAACTATTAAGAATAATTTTGTTGAAGAAAGCCCACCCAGGGAAAGAGGAAAAATGTGGGAAGAGTCCAATGCACAAAGGTGACATCTTCCTTTCCTCTGTCTTCTAAACTGTTTCTAACAGTTAAAAAAAAATCTAAATAGAGTAATCCAGTGTTTGTGTTATTTGAACTCTCTTCTTCTTTGTGATTGATAAAAGCAACAATGCCGAAATATTATTTTATTTGTGTTAAAATGTGTGTGTGACTACTTCTACTATAGAATACAGAAGAAAGGAAGAAGATGTCACCTTTGTGCATTGGACTCTTCCCACATTTTTCCTCTTTCCCTAGGTGGGCTTTCTTCATCAAATTTATTCTTAGTAGTTTTATTTTTCCTTTTTATTAAGTTTTATCAATTTCCTTTATTATAAAATGAACCAATAAACAGCATTAAAGCTCAAAAACAAATTTCACTTCAAAATTGAAAAAAAAAAGTGTATTGAGTCTCAACTCCTCGAATATCCTTATTGATTCAAGGGATTTGAAGGTCCCATCCTTACTTTAAATATTATTAATTGCCTTGTCTGTTTTAGGTTGATTGGGTGCGCCGTTTTGGTATGGACAGCACACGGAAGGCCAGTGAGCCTGAAGTGGGGACAGGCTCTGGGGATGATCTTCCCACCCGGCGCAGTACCGACTGCATTGTCACCCCCAAAGACCTGGCATCATCCTCAGACTCTGACCTCCTGCGGTCAGCGCCCCCATGGGCCACCACTCATACCAAGGCCAAGTTCCGCTTCTCCCCCGAGAAGGCGGAGAAGGAAGGTTCTCTCTCTGACAGCAGTCAAACCATGTCGAGCCAGGAAGGAGACGAGGCCGCTGCAAAGTCCAAGTCTGACGAACTGGCCGCCAAAAAGACGAGAGTCAAACAAAGTCTGATGAAGAGGGCGCGCAGTGTTGCCATATTCTCCCTGAAGTTGAAAGAGCGCCGCGCTCGCGACGCTCAGGCCAAGGAGGTGGAGAACAAAGCCAAGGAAAAGTGGATGCAGCCTCAGAACGTGGGAGGGGAGCTTTCTTGCATCCCCATCGAAAAGCTCATTTCCGTCGACGATGTGGCGATGGACCTTCAACGCAGAAAGACCAACCCTTCAAGCAACTTGTAGCGTTTCTAAGCTATTCCTCCTGCTATCTTCACCTGTCTGGTGTTGAGAAATCCATCTTAATCCACCTGCGTTGTCTAGGAATACCTTAATAGTATGCCCTATTGATAGTAAATGTAATAGAATTGTCTGCTAGTACCTATAGTTACCTGTGTATTTTAATAATCATTCTAAAATTATCCAATATTTTAATATAGCTATTATTTATTAACTTACTTTTCCTTTTAGAAATGATTGTGATTTATTGTTAGTCAGTTTTGTTTAGGGTGGCAAGAAGTGTTAGTGCCTGGTTTGTTTTAAGTAGCCTTACATTTATCTAGGATCTAGAGTCTTAGACAGTAGGGGATAACACTGTCTGTTTAGGGAATGTCCTGTTACAGAGGTTAGGGTAGATTAGTAATTATGTATTTTTCACGAAATGTACAAACATTTTTTTATTTCTTTGCTATTATAGTATTGTAGATATTTTCTAGGTAAATATATGTAGCAGTTTTTTTTAACCTAGGTTATGTTTTCCCAATGTGGCTTCAAAAGGGGTTTTCCCCATTTGTAGGTGATGGAGGAAAAAAAAAATCTGCTCTAGAATAGGATGGAACCCCTTGCGATGTTTAGTTGCTAGTGTACAAAAATATAGTAAAACCAGCGCAAAACAAGTTTTATAAAATTCCTAATTGTGCTCAGACTGAAAATCGAAATTTTTAATCCACCCATTGGCAAAAAAAACCCAAATAAACGGGTGATGATAGTTTGGTTAGGGCGAGTTGTTTATTATGACATTAATTTGTTTTATGATTTTCCTTTTTTTTATTACCTTCTTTAAACTGGTACATTATCAAAAGAACATCCCACTGGCCATATCATGTTACGTGTATTTAACAAATAATAAAAATAAACAACTAGAAAATAAGGAAAACTTTTTTACCGCTAAGGTTTGCTGCATTGTTCACGTGAAATTCTAAATCTACCATGAGAGATGAACAAATGAATAGTGTGTTTTGTGTTTCTCTCTCTTTGATGTGTGTGTTGTGTCTTGCGATATATTTAAATGGCACTACCTACAAGATTTCTCGAAACGAAAGATTGTGTAGAAATCACTCTTGATCTGCGCCTAAGTTCATATAAAAGGCATTAAGAATTTTTTTTAAAAATATATATTTCATTATTATTATTTTTTTTCTAAATTCAATTCTTAAACTTTAACCTCAACTTTTTTGATTCACAATTCATCAACATTTCAATTCATTTTCATACATCCAACTTTTGATTAAAATTATCACATTTATTTATACTATAAATAATAAAAAGAATAAAATAAATAGGGTTTTGCAAAGTCCACTATTTTACTCTGAAGCAAACTCGGATCAAATTTATGGATATATTCTTGAAGTTAAATACAAGTTCGAATGTATCCTTTGTAGGGGTCTGCGAGCTCAAGTTTTTCTAATTAAAATTGATCTAGAGCGAGCTGCTCATAAAACTGTAAGTATTAAGCAGAGTCAAGCTTGGGTTGAATAAAAAATATATATAAATTTAAAACTTAATTGTGTTAATAAAAAACAAATATGTATCATTATTTTCATTTAAAAAAATTGAAATTAGTAACAGGTATTTAAACTAAAAGTATTTTTTAAACTTGGTTTTAAATAGTTTAAAAAAATTCAAGCGTTATTAAATTACAGAATTAACTATTAAGAATGTTTTGTGAACATAACTTTGGATGTGCAGCCTTAGCAATGTTTATATTAGTGATTTCAAACTTGATTCTTAGCTACCTTGATACCCTCGATTCATACTCGTTCCAAAAGAATCGATCTTGTTATTAAGATTCTCAATACTTCTATTCTAAAGGCCAGTTTCATAGTCAAATCTAGTACGCCTCAAGTGCGGCGCTACACTAAATACAAGACGACACCTACCTAAACCAAAATAGAATGGGACAGTTTCCTATGCGAGAACGGCCCATTCCATTCAAGTTTAGGTAGGTGTCGTCTTTAATTTAGTGTAGCGCCGCACTTGAGGCGTACTAAATTTGACTATGAAACTGGCCCTAAGCTCTCAATGAAAGTACTGGAAACAAAGAAAACGGCAAAATTCAGAATGAGTTATAATCGGTTATCTCTCATATTAGTTTATTTGTCGTGCATTTTGGTTCAGTTAATGACCTATTAGTGAATTTAAAAGTCTGGTGTTCTCAACCAATTTTTTTATAATACCGTTTTTTTATATAATTTATAAATGGTTGACTCAGTGAGGCTTTATTTATAGGTTAAAATATATTACTATTTTTTTAATACTTTTATTAATTATGTATAATATATTTTAATACTAGTTAAAACAAATATATTTTCTTTTGCTATGCTATAAAGTTGAATACATAATGTTTAAATGTGAGGTTGGATGCTGGAAAAAATAATAAAATGAGAAATGTTCAAGAATCGAATTCGAGAAAAACGGGTATCGTGACATCTCTAGTTTATATGTAAACAGCTCACCCCTTGCCCCCTCCTAACATTCCTCTTCCGTTCAACAACCAGTTTACTCAGTTGGTTACTGACTTGATATTTCAATAACGACCATCTGCACAGTTTCATCTTTTTTGGATTGTTCTCACACTTTATCCCTCTACCCCTTCTCCCCCACTAAATGTGCATCATTCCACAAACCACATCTCCAACAAGTAGAGAGAAGATGTACATAATAAATAAAGATGTATAATAAACATCTCACTTTAAGAAGTAATTGTATTATATTTGGAAGAAGGTACAGGAAAGGTGGATAGAAAGTAAAAACATATAAAAGTAATGAACACAAAATGGCTTTTACAATTAAAAGAACAACACAGTTCACATTTTACATTACTGCCACTGGACTAAGAGGTAATGGCTGCCTCTTGAAGAAAATTGATGGTTACCATCCAATTCCCAGACCTAGGTTTCATTCTGTTTAAACTCATCAGGAAGGAGTGTGAAACTTGCAACGCAACTTCCTAAAAGAGGAAACCAAAATAACAGAAAGGGAGTAAAAGGAAATATGTAAAGAATGATAGGACACTCCCTAGTGTGAACTGTGTTATTCTTTTCACTGTAAAAGTCATTGTGTTCGGTCTGTTTTATATGTTTTTAAACTTTGTATCCACCTGTCCCGTATCATCTTCCAAATATGTATAATGCAAGTAGAGAGAAGAGTAAATGAGGAGTCATTCATCATCACCAGACACACAATACAAGACAAAGAAATAACCAAATTTTCAAGAAGCTTGAAAATCCAATGGAGATCCATAGTTTTTTGTTGGTTCTATTTTTCTTGAAAAAAATATTGTTTAAATATTTATATAACTTTATGCATTAAGATTATTTAGAAAATATTAAGTGCACAATTGTTTGTAATATTTAATTCAAATCTGATAAATATAGTTACCATTACAACATTCTAATCAATTACTTCAGGTTTTTTTCTGTTTGAATATTAGTTTGTAAAATATATAACAGCTCACGATAGTGGTAATTAAACATAAATTGAGTATTTTAGCTGTCAATATTTTGGATTGACAAAGCTTCCTAATTGTTAAAACTGATTTTTTCCCCCAAGGAGAGTCGTCGCTGATATTTGTTTCGAAGCAAAGCAGAATTTTCACACCCCCCTAAAAATTAAACAAATATATGGTCTTGTTTATTTTATGCACAATCAATAGAAAACAAAGGTTATTTTAAGTACATTTACTATTTGCTGGTACTAAAAAGAACTAATAACGATCTCGATGAAAAATATCCAACTCTAAATATTTTTGTTTAGTTTAATTGCAAGAACTTTTCTCCAAAGGGATTAAGTGTTAAAAATTATGGCATTAATTTTAGATAATTTTTATACCAGTAAGATTCGGGTTTTAAGACATCAAGACTGACATCCTTTTTAATAGTTTTATGTCTTGTAGTGGCCTACAAAGGGTTTTGTCTGACTTTTTCCACCCACTTTATACTTTATAAAATATTTTCGATACTATCATCACCATTATCATAAACAGTTTCCAGCCTGTGGCTGGGTCACTTTAATAAAATACCTCCATCTCTATCCTTCTACAAATCTTCCTCCTTTAATTTCTTCCATTCTTCTCCTCTCACACACTTTCTGTTATTTGCTCCTCCCATCTCTTTCTTGGCTTCCCTTGCATTATTTTTCTTACATACTTAATTTCCATAATCTTTCTTGGCATCCTCTCCTTCTCCATCCTCATTACATGCCCATCCTTCACTATTACAGTTATAAAAAAATCTAAATTGCGAAACAAAATATTGATTTTATATGTTTACACGAGTCCACAATGATTTGTGTGCCTCATATGTTTGATTGCAAAGGCACAGCTTCAAAATCTGTATTCATTTATAATTTGAACATTGAAGACCTTAATTTATAATTTTGGTTCTTATTTTGAACAAATTTTCGAAGATAATCAAATTAATAATATTTTGACTCTTTAGTTAAATAACATTCGTAGAAATTTGTTTAGAGGTTATTTAATCCCCTTAATAAAGTTAAAAAATAATTAATACAACAAAATTCATATATATATTCATATATATATTTTTTTCTAACTTTGTTTTTGAAAAGGTAAAATATAAATTCGCACTTCCAAAACAAGAGATATGACTTCTACCGACACACAAAATAGTTTTGTATTTTTAAAAGTGAGTTTGCAGGGAACATTGAAAATAACTTAAATTTAATCAGTATTCGTACAGTTCATGTCAGACATCAGGTTGAGAAAACCGAAAATTGGTGTTTGATTCAGTACACCTTTCATATTTGAAGCCGCAATCCTTTCAGATATCTTGTACGCAATGTAGGCCACTGGTGTTTTCTCTCTTTGTGTCTGCTTTATAAGCATCACAATAATCACTGGGCAGGTGTCATGCCCATTGTCTCTTAATTTCTGTGTCACCAAATGGATTGAGGAACTTGAACCAAGTAAATACCTGTTTTTTGCTCTAGCAAATGTGTGTACTTTGAGTTGCTTTGGAAACAGCTTTATTTGGATATCACCTTTAGGATTGGTTTTTTACCAAATCTTTCATGGAAAACCCCCTTTATACTCTTTGAAGTACAAGCTAATTTTCATAAGGAGAGCCTTGTATGACATCTTGAAAAGTGAATAAATATACTTTTACGTAGACTCGCTTCTATGGTCAAAGGGTCTAAAGGTGCGTATTCACTTGAGCATTTTACTTTGAACGAACAAAACAAGTTTAACACCCCGAACGAGCTCGAACAAATGATTGGTCCAAATACTCCGAGCATTCAAACCGTTTGCTGGTAGCTGTTTTGTAGGCGGAAAAATACAGAACTTGTAAGGGGATTGTACTAAGGTTATTTCTGAAATTTCACCAGAATATCATCTCAAGACTTTGAGATTTTGGTTAACGTTGTCAGCCATAAGATTACGAAGGACACAACGTTTTGTAAAGCAATGCCAGTGAAAGATCGTTTGGCACTAACATTATGTTTTTAAGCAACTGGGGAATCCTTTGCAAGCTTGCAGTACCTGTTCAAGATTTCAAAACAACGTATTGGTGTTAAAGTTATGGAATCTTGTGTCGCATTGCACGAAGCACTTGAACATTGCATCTCATGCATAGTGTTTTTTAAGGTTATCATAATAAACGTCCATGTTGAGGGTTCTACAGCACCAGATTTTCTTCATATATATTTATTAAGCTCAAACATTTTTCTGCGCCCCACTCCGAATAGGTGTGAAAAAAATTATCCACCAAGCACAGGCGAACATAGACTTATTTTAATCATTCCCAAAAAACCGACAGTTGCTCGGTTCCATTCGGCACGTGATCTCTAACAGGTATTCACTTGAGCATTTTACCCCGAAAGCGCATGAACGAATGCTCAAGTGATTACGCACCTTTAGGCGTCACTCACAATAGACTGGATTGCTGATGACAGGGAGCTCAGGGTTCGGGTGTACTGAGGTTGATTTTCCCTAAATTGTTTTCACTCTCCCTCTATGCAAATGGTGGTACACTTCCCTGAAATTTCACTTTTTTTATTCCAAAATCTATCTTAACTAACACAATGCATATAGCTTGAATGAGTTGTGACACATTACTGAAAATAAATGTATGTATTTTTCAAAAGGTCATTCCAATGAAAATTGGACTGTGCCTAATATACTTCATTGATGAAGGTACAGGGTCAAATAAAGGAACAAACAATATGGCTTTTACAATGAATATAGTAACAAAGGTCACACACTTTGTACTGTACAGTTGTCAACTCTTAATGACGTTGCCTACTTGGAAATTTCAAAGCTACTTTGCAAAGTGGGTTGCATCTTAACTTGACATACCTAAGCACTCCAAACACTGTCACACTTAGACGCCTCTGTGTGTAATACAAAGAAAGGGAAGAAAATAAGTAATTTACCTTGAGAGGGCTCTTGTCTATGTGCTGATAACACTTTCCCTCTTCCTCTAACAAGTTTACAGTCCATACTATTTGTGCCTTGAAAACATTGATTTGATTTTTTTTTTATAAAATTACCTTTTCCTTGTTTCACATTTTAGATACACATATGCTACCATGGACTTTTTTAATATACATCCTTGCAGGAAGATTCCTACATGCCATTTTCATGTATAAGCTAAATAGCTCAAGTTGCAGAGGATTAAAACAATGTATTTATAAGAAAAAATACTTAAAGATAAAAATAATCATTTTGTGAGACTGTAAGATTATGTTTAGAATTATTTACAAATTTATCGGTTTGTTTTCAATGTTATATATTTAAAACTCTCTGAATAAAACGTAAATTCATTAACATTAGAAATCTTATACTGACCTGCCGTGCTGTCGCAGGTAGGCAACGTCCTTGAGGAAAATTGGTTCTCGCCCAATCCTTTGATTCAGCTTTCGTTCTAGTCTTTATTTGTTCCTACCCCTTTTCCCTGTACCTTTTCTCTATGTTTAATATTATGTTATTCGAAGCTTCTACAATTGATCTTGGTGTAAATGTCTTATGTATTACTATTAACATTAAAGCAAATGGGGATACAAACTTTCACAGTTGGAAAAAAAACACATTGTGTTAGTCTTTTTCTGCTGTGCTATATTTTGCTTTCTTTAAAATATATATATTTATACACTTATGAAGTGGAAGATGGCTTCCTGTCTTATTTTAGTTTTAAGTTAAATTTATTGATGTACTTGAAAGTGGGCAGTGTATATTAATATTCAGATTAAAACATTGCCGAGTGTTGCAACTTACTTAGTTAGCTGCACCCTATAGCAAATATAATGACCAACACACTTTTTTCAAAAGATTTCGGTCCAAAACTAAATACTGGCATTTGTTTGTCAGCACCAGTTTGTAATAAATTAGTATTTTTGTGACTTGATAAAAAGGTTATAAAAACTGTTCTGTGTCGACTGCTCTCATTATAAACGCATTGTTACCAAATATATTACACTCATTAGTTTGTTACATGCAGATGTTTTTTGTAAAGTGCCTATTGCGAATTCAATTTTTTGTTCTGTTAAGAAAATAAATTAATGTTGTATAAAAAAAATTTGCTGCATTTATTTCCTGTTGTACATTTATGCAACTCACCTAAACCCGTTCCCTAATTTACTCTTTTGATTTTTTGTTGCTTTAGCCGCAAAAAGGTGTCTCTTACAACAAAGTTGCTTGGATTAAAGAGTGCAAGCATTTTTTAAATCTGCTTTGATTGTTGCAAGGTGTGAGGTATCAATCTTGCAATGAACTAAACTGCTGATGAAGGGGAGATCGATGTTCAAATCCTGGTCAGATGTATCGAGAGTGATTTTTACTTGATTAATTTTACACTTCAGTTACACTTCCTCTAAATTCAACCTTAATGATCACTAGCACATTAGCGTTATTCATAGCTTTACATAGGTGTATAAAGCCACACATACAGAAAGACTTCTGTAAGTCCGTGGTCCATTATAAATCGATACAGTACTATATTGCACTGTCTATAGACTCCTTGCTGTAGACGATTTTCTTTCTGAAAGTTTTATTGGACAAAATATATCATTGGTTGTAACGGTCACATGATCAAGGATAAGGATGATAGGGATTCAAAGAGAATTACTAAGGGCCATGGACTTAATGAGTTTGTATCTGGGGCTTAGTCCTAAATGGTTGTACGGCCCAGTACTAAACTATTTCCTTTTAACTAACCAGATATTCTGAGCCTGTGATCATCATCATCAACAACATCAAATGTTTCCAGTTCCCACTCTTCCTCCATGTAAATGCAGGTACATTTCCTATATAATTAAATTCACACATCTATAACACATTAGCGTGATTAATACATAACCACACAACCCGAAACAAGTAGTAAGATACGGTGCAAGAAATAATACTTTAATGTATTTATTTATACATCAAGTCATGTGATCTTAAGCTGTAATTACTTTTGATAAATTTTATCAATACCTATAAAATAACACTAAAAATATACCCACTTAGCTACTCTATGGCATTAGGAACGTGAAAGTTCATTGCCGCACTACACAAGTATGTTACCTAACTTGAGTAAGCTATATCCAGTCCACCTTATTACACCCTATCCCTATCTTGAGCTAGTTTTATCCAGTCCATCTAATTACACCCTATCCCTATCTTGAGCCTGTTCTATCCAGCCCATCTCATTACACACTATACCTATATTGAGCAAGTTCTATCCAATCCATCTCATTACACACTATCCCTATCTTGAGCTAGTTCTATCCATTCCATCTCATCACACCCTAACCCTATCTTGAGCCTGTTCTATCCAGCCCACCTCATTACACGCTATCCCTATCTTGAGCTAGTTCCATCGAGTCCACCTCATCACACCCTATCCCTATATTGAGCTAGTTCCATCCAGACCATCTCATTAAACACTATCCCTATCTTGGTTAGTTCTATCCAGTCCACCTCATCACACCATATCCCTATATTGAGCAAGTTCTATCCAGCCCATCTCATTACACATTAACCCTATCTTGAGCTAGTTCTATCCATCCCATCTCATTACACACTATCTCTATCTTGAGCTAGTTCTATCCAGCCCATCTCATTACACATTATCCCTATCTTGAGCTAGTTCTATCCAGCCCATCTCATTACACACTATCTCTATCTTGAGATAGTTTTATCCAGTCCATTTCATCACACACTATCCCTATTCTGAGCTAGTTCTATCCAGTCTATCTCATTACATACTATCCCTATCTTAATCTAGTTCTATCCAGCCCACCTCATCACACCTTATCCCTATATTGAGCTAGTTCTATCCAGTCCACCTCATCACACCCTATCTCTATCTTAAGCTAGTTCTATCCATCCCATTTCATTACATACTATCCCTATCTTGAGCTAGTTATATCCAGTTCACCTTATTACACTATATTCCTATCTTGAACTAGTTTTATCAAGTCCACCTCATTAAACACTATCCCTATCTTGAGCTAGTTCTATCCAGCCCATCTCATTACACACTATCCCTATTCTGAGCTAGTTCTATCCAGTCTATCTCATTACATACTATCCCTATCTTGAGCTAGTTATATCCAGTTCACCTTATTACACTATATTCCTATCTTGAACTAGTTTTATCAAGTCCACCTCATTACACCCTATCCCTATCTTGAGCTAGTTCTATCCAGCCCACCTCATCACACCCTATCCCTATCTTGAGCTAGCTCTACCCAGTTCACCTTATTACACCCTATCTCTTTCAGGTACATTCTAATGCTATCCTCTCATCTGAATCTGCGTCTGGGTCGTTTTGCCAGTCACCACCCTGAACAAAGTTCTAGATTCTCCCATTCGCACTGCATGTCCTGCTCACCTTAATCTACGTGACTTTATTATCCTAACAATATATTATTATGACTACAAGGTATGTAACTAATCATTATGTAACCTTCTTCCCTCCCCAGTTGGCTCATCTCTTTTTGGACCAAATATATTCCTAAGCACCTTGTTTTCGAACACCCTAAATTGGTTTTCCTAATGTAAGGTAAAATACCATGTTTCACTGCCATAGGTAACAACCGCTAAAATCATTGTTCTGTGTATTCTGAGTTTTACATTCCTTGATATATGTATAATAATAATATAGTCAAATATTAATAAGGTTGATTGCAATATAAAAAAATACCGTATTTTCTAAAAAGTTCTTTTACTGTGATTGTAATTGGACTCTAAAAATAATGGACTACTGAACTATGACAAAACGAGCTGTATTGATGAAATGGGAACTAAAAAAACTTTACGAGTGACTGTATTATCCGAGGAACAAACTAAGTCATGGCCTGATTGTAGGTCTTTCTTTGTTCTATCCCACACGCGTCGGCGTCCTTAATGAAATTCCTCTGGTTAAATGGAATGAATAATTGGTTGCGGGGAGGCGAGTAAATTTATCGCCCATGCCAGTGGAATTTCTAATCAGTTTTCAAGGCCGATTAAAAAAATATTTTAAGAAAAGTGTTTACGCGCAGAATACATCGACATTTAAAATTAATTACTCTAAAACCCGTGGATGATAACCTCGCCGGTCTTGGGGGTAAGGTGCTCATGTCACGAACAGTTGTTCGTGGGTTCAAATCCGGCCGGAGCTGACGGATTTTAACCGAGCGATGAAAATCCGTATCACACTTTCCTTCAAAGGGTGAATAAAGCCGATATATTGAAGACATATAAATGAACCTTGGAAGGTATTTGTATCAAAACTAAACCTCCGAAGAGGCCCCCCAAAAGGCTTTCAAGCTACAATACACCCGGGCTCAGAGGCCTTTTATAGTACAACCCCTGATATCCATCGGGACCGGAACCTTTTCGCCGGACGTCGGCTGAAGTCCACGAGCGCCATTCCGTCTCATGCCTCAGGACTTTCTCTTTTCACCCAGACTTGGCTGCTGCCCCTCAGCACCATTCTTGAGACCGACTGCCCGGAGTTGGGGACCTCGAGGAGGTGCCCTGACCAGGTGTCCCCGCTACACGGGTATGCACTATCAACAGCTTAGTGCATGTCGAGGAGCCCCGCTCCTCACAAACAAATGACCTTGTCAGGGTCTTAGCTGTGCCGGACTCCAGCGTCCGTCACTTTACCCAGGGGCCGCCCCGTGGAGGCGCCCCGACAGTATTTCTAGAGATCTGTCAGTACCGGAAGGTGGCAAAGACAGTCTAGTGCTCGTTTATATGAAACGTGCGTGGGCCCAGATCGCGTCCCGGCCCCCCCTTGGAAGGTATGTGAAAATAGCTTTCCCGGGATGTTGGTACGCCCTTTCTCACTCGTTTGTAGAAATTCAGTGTGTAAAGCATCGGGAAAGTACCACAGTATCAGGATGATCTCAATACACGTACTCTCCCCCAGATGTAGTGGGCCGGAAGCACTGACCAGCCTAAAGGGATGAGCGCGCTTGCTGCTTCGAATGGCACGTAAGAATTTACCTCTGGGTTAAAAAAACAACAACTATATTATAGCTATTAACGACTTAATCTAAGGTATAGAGCTGAAGACTGTACATAATTTTAGAGGAAATGCACTCACAATAGTATATTACGAGCATATAAAAACGAAGCATTGAATTAAGTGTGAAAAATCACCCAAAGAACACACGAAAGAGATGTTAACCTAGAACCACCCAACACGAGTGTGCTAATATATTTCACGACTGACGCCTTATACCACGTAACCACTGATGTGGTTTTATCTTTTATTTATCAACATTTTAAACACTAATACTATTAATGAGGCTGGCTATCTGTGCCATCACGGCACGTCAAGATAACATTTCCCATATGCGTTTTATTCTTGTAGGGCTTCAAGAATATATTGAGACATATTCTTAAATAATGAAAAAAATTCAATGATTGTCACAACATTTTTAATTGATCTTAAAGTTTATTCACTAAAAATTAGAAAAGAGGAAACTTCCAGCCAGGCTGTACATTATTTAAGTCTGGAGAATCATTTGTTTATCTAAAATAGGATACAAGAAAGATGTTATTTTTAAATGTAAGTAAATTCTATCCAGAAGGAGATAGTATAGTGAGTGTTTATTCTCGTCAGTGTAAGAAGGGAAGTATAATTAACAGATAAACAAGAGTCCTTGAAGGTTGAACTGCTCATTTTGTTGCCTCTATTTCTATTTCTTACATTGGCCACTAAGTGTGATATTTCTTAGATTACTTAAGTACGTCAAGTCAAGATGCAACACGCTTCGCAAAATAGCTTTGAATTAAACAAGTATGCAGCGTCCTTAAGGTGCGAGTGTAGAGAAGGCGAGTTAAGGTAAGGATTTTTGAAGTTTTTATAGTAAAACTTTTTTTTTTACAAAATAAATAAAACATTGCTCCATTAGAAACATATAGTATAATTTTCTTTAAATGATGATATCAACAGTTGTTGAATATCTGGCAAGGGTGTCCTATAATTTAATGACAACTTTTTCTTCATTTAAAAAGCTTCTCGTCCAATGTCGTTATGTGCATGACAGGTACTCAACAACTGTTGACATCACCACGTGAAGAAAATTATGTATATTTGTAATGGGGTAATATTTTATTTATTTTGTCTAACATATTGTTTTGCCATAAAAGCTGCCAAAACACCGGGTTTTCCTCGTGTCCCCTTTCAGCCGACCTTATGTGCTACACCCAGTGGTGGTGGAACCTTATTTGTGTGGGGGGGATGGAGAGTAAAAACAAAATTTAAAAAATAATTGTCCTTAATTCAAAGGAGAGCACAGGGACTCAACCTAGGAAAGTGTTTGAAAATCGATCGCCCATAGAAGATATTTTGAAAGGTCTGGAAACATTTTGAAAATTAAATTCCTCTCCAAGATATTTGGAGTGGTTCTGCCATAGAAAAATTGGATACTTTTAGAAGTTATTTAGCGAGAACCTTGCCGTTTTTTTTAAAAATTAAATGATTTTTGAATATATTTCAAGTGGTATTCCCCTTGGCAAATGTTTAAAAATGGGATGCCTCTAGAATATATTTGAAGTGGTCAATCACAAGCATATTTTTGAAATATGTATGCCCTTAGAAGCTTTTCAGGCTGATCTTTGCCTTTAAATTCTCAACAGATGTCAAAATTGAAGCATTTTTCCCGATTTTCTCGATCAATGGCCCTCATTAAGATGTTTGGCTATTCACATTATTTTCCCACGCTCATCAATGTGTTAAGACCAGCTTTGGTGGCCACGTGGTCTAACGCATCTCTCGCAGTAGACTAGACTTCTGATGAGGATCGTATATGTGGCTAGTGACGAAGTCTCCTAACAAGATATATTAAAATATTTCTTTTTAACAAAGACACATCTTGAAGTAAATTTAAAGTATTTTAAGACATTGTTTGTTGGATTGTTCAACAAACCTTTTACAAAAAAAAAATTGTTTAGAAAAATTGGTTCAAAGTCTCACAACTGGAAGAAAAACCGTTTGAAATATCAGGTAAGCTTTTTTTTTTGTCAGTAAAACCATAGATTAAGCAGAAAGTTTATTCTAGGATTTTATTTGTCACCATGACCTTTCACCAACATTTTTGTTTTCATTGGGGTATATAATTTTCACTTTCTAGACACATATATTAGTAGATGAGCTTCAAGCTAGCTTAACCTAATGCTTCAAATCTAGCTCAATCACCTAGATACTCACTAATCGGACAGTAAGACGAAACCGTATGAATAGTATGGTATCTTATCTTATAATATAATTTGATAAGTCGGTTTCTGGTAATAGAAATTACGAAGAAATGACAACTGATTTTGACAAACGAACACTCATTTTAACGGTTAAGAGTCCAGAATGTTGGTAAATTAGTAGCTTTCCACGAAAACCCTATTTTCACATAGAATATTCAGTTTTTAATACCATGGCAACTATTATTTGATGCATGGCTGTTTAACTATAAATAAAATATTTCTCTTTGGCCAAAAACTAATAACGCAATCTTTATTTGTTGGTCCGCGCACATCACTATAGTTTTTTCTTTGGATGTAAACTGGGAAAACATTGATTTATTATTATAATGTTGTTATCGTTAATTCGCATCACTAATATTGAGCACAATTCGAAAATTAAAATGTTAAGTTGTTAAGTTCGTGAAAATATTGTCTACGTTTCGCTTCGCGCATGATAAAATTATTTAAAAATATATTTTGGTATGTATTATAAGCTCAGAAACTATATTGAATAATGTTTAAAAAAAATAGCCATTTTAAATATCTAGTATGAGTTTTGATGCTAATTTTATTCAAATAATGGGTTTTATTGTTCATTTTAGCAAATAGTAACACAATAAAAATACAAAAGTTAAGCTACGTTTTAATTTTACCTTTTAATTTTAAGGATATGATATTTAAAAGTAATATTTTGTGTACTTCATCTATCTTTTCACATTCTTACAAATACAGTAAGTTCAGTTATGTTTCCAAGTTGAAACTTAATTTTGAGGGAATGATATTTCAAAGTACCATAATGTTTGAGTACCACATTTATATTTTCACATTCTCTCTCTCTATCTATCAGACTCTCTCATGCTCTCACACACTCTTTCTCTCTCTATCTCACACACACTATCTATAAAACTCTCTCTAATCTAATGTTTTGTCATTTTCTCTTTTTCACACTTTATCCCTCTCTCACACACTCTCTACCCTCACATACACTCTTAACGCACAATTTCTCTCACATTATCTTTATTTAATTCTCTCTTAAGCTCTATCTCAAACGCTTTCCAACGTTCTATCTATTGAACGCTCTCTCACAAACGCTCTCTCTCTCAATCTCACTCTCTTTCACTCTCTATCTCAAACTATCTCTCTCTCAAATTCGCTCTCTTATTTTCTCTCTTTAACTATCTTTCAATTTCACTTTATTTATCTTAAACCCACTCCCTCTCTCGAATTCGATCTCTTAATTTATCTCTCTAACTCTCTCTTAATCTAATTGTCTTTCTCTAAATTAATATCTCTCTATAACTTTCTCTCTCTCTCTCACACACACTCACACACTTTATCACGCATTCTCACTTACATATTCTCTTTAGCTCCCCCCTCCCTCTCTCTCTCTCTCACACACACACTCACACACTTTATCACGCATTCTTACTTACATATTCTCTTTATCCCCCCTCCCCCCTCTCTCTCTCTCTCTCTCACACACACACACACACACACACACCCTCTTTTCCCCTTCTCCCAGTATTTATTTCTCTAGCTCGTACATATACTCTCACTATCACTCGCTCACACTCATTCGATCTCTCTCAGTTGCTCATTCTCAGCCCCATACACTCACTTTCTCGTAAACATACACTCTCTTATTTTCACTATCACATTTATCACTCTCTATATCACATATATTAATATATATTATTTGATAAGCCCGTTTACAATAATAGAAATCATGAAGAAATAAATGAACAGATTTTGTTTGTCAAACGAAAACTTATTTTAAAGATCAGGGAATCAGGATGCCGGTGGTTTTTCTGTTCAATCAATAATGCCATAGAAACCATGATTTGTTTATAGCTGTATATTGGTGAATAAAATGTTTGTCTTGTTTAAAAATAATATCAACTAAATGGTTTGATGCAACTAATATATAGAGATATGGGAGAGGAGTCATTTTAAAGTTTTCATCGGGGCGTGAAGGGGGAAAATATACGATTTTATCCTAATTACACATCGAAAACAAAATATCTAAGTAAAGTTGATAGCCTTTGACGAGTAAAATTTTAAATAAAAATTGAGTTAGGGCTTATTATATAGACCCTTTCCCAATAAAAAGCTTAAAATACATTTTAGTGCAATACAAATACATAAGTTAAGCTATGTTAGCATTTTACCGCTTACTTTTGAGGATATGATATTTAAAAGTAATGTTTTGTGTACCCCATCTATATTTTCACACTCTATCTTTATCTGACACTCTCTCTTACTCTCTCACTCTCTCCCCCTCACACAAACATACACACACTCTCTATAACAAATTTTTTCTCAAATAATCTTCTCTCACACTTTATCCCTTTCTCTCTCATACTCTATACCATCACATTCAATCTCTATCACACAATTTCACTCACATTAACTATATTATACTTTCTTAAGCTCTCTCTCAAACGCTTTCTCTTTCTCAAACACTCTCTCTCTCGAACGTTCTATCTCTTGAACGCTCTCTTTCAAACTACCTCTTTCTCAAACCCCTTCTCTTTCAAACTCTCTGTAAATCACTCTTTCTTATTCTCTCTAAATCACCCTCACTCTTTATATCAATCTCACTCTCTCTCAAAGTCTCTTTCTCTCAAACTCAGTCTCTCAATTTCTCTCTCTAACTCTCTCTCTCAAACACTCTCGTAAACTTTCTCTATAACTCTCTCTCTTTAATTTTCTCTCTCTAAACTAATCCCTCCCTCTCTAACGTTCTCTCTCAACCTCTCTCTCACACGCCCTCACATTTTCCCTCTCTTTCACACAATATATCCTAAAATTGTACACTCTCTTTTTCACACACACACACACACACACACACACACACATACACACACACACACACACACACAC
>CABFOW010000468.1:0-13492 GCA_902141385.1 Timema californicum | reverse complement strand
ACATTTCACTATAAAATACTAAATAACATATTTTATTTCTCTATTTTTCAATTGTATTAAACTTCTTAAAACACATATTTTTGTATTGACTGTACATTAGTCAGGCAGCATGAAACTCGGAGATTAGGTATCTGTATGTCAATAATGTCAATGTCAATGCCGAGTGCAGACAGAAAGAGCTTATGTTAAGTCTTTAAGTATCGAATTCCATTGCAAGCCGCCAAACTTCCAAATAATTAGTTCTCCTTTCAAGTTCCAACCGACAACCGAATGTCATGGGATTATTCGAGTAAATAGTAAATACCCAGTACTCAGAAATACTCCATAACCCTACTCGATACTCGAATGTACGCGCCTACTCGGACAGCAGCTAAATACTAAGAGTGGAAAATCACTGGTATAAATCACCGATATTTTAAAATCACAGTCACTGCATTCACTGATATCGTAAAATCACTGTTTTTCCCATCTCTACCCAAACGGGTAGTAAGATGCGATGATAAAATAAAACACATCTTGGATAGCGTGTTGCAGATGTTAGAACGGGCAGGCGCAAAGTACGACGTATTCATCAGAAATAAGACGTTCCTTTTCCAATGTCGTTAGTGGGTAACTCGCCCCTCTAACTTTACAACTCAATCTTTTTCCTCTCTCTCCTTCCTCCTCACTCTCTATCGCTACTCTGCGAGCGGATCCTGAAGACCTCAACCACTTCTCCGAGATTGTTTTGAGGTGCAGTTTCTTGATATATTTCTTTCTCTCTTTTCTACTCCCTTTCACCCTAACCCTCCCATCCTGGCAGTGGCGCTACTCTAAGAGTGTGTTAAGGGAGGCCAGACGACAGATTCAGTTTGCACGTTTTTTTAAAAGTGTCCTTAATATTTCTTTTTCCCCGCGTGTCACTACACATTTATGCTATACGCATATATAATGAGTTACGTTAGTGAGGTAAATATGAGGAGGGTAGAATATAGATAAATGTACTTGCATTTGCGGGTATTGAGAGCGTTAGGCTCTTTAGAAAAAAATAACAAGACGTGTATTAATCACTGCTTGTGAATGTGGGGAATGCCAGGCCTCCACCGTGGTTCGGATTCCACATTAAACTGTAGGTCCTCCATTTCATCTCACAGTCACTCTACCACTACACATTAGTGTAAGTGCGTATAATCCGAACGGGTGGTAAGGCGTGGTGCTAATAATAATTCAAGAAAATAAATTACCCTCATTATAACCAGCTGGTATCCTAAACCTTACTTCCCCTTCATCTATACGAGCTTGACATTTAGACCATATGCCCGCTGACGCACGTCTCATAACCATTAGTAAACACAACAGACAGTTCCCAGACCATTACATTGCCATTTAGTGAACAAGGGAAATGACCCTGACTACCGACAATTATTCATTTCCGGGCCTAGCCCGGAACCCAACTCGTTCCCCTTGGCTGATAAGTATCCCCACTGCCGACTGAGTTAAGGTGTTTGGACTATTCAAAAGGTTGACCTTTACTGACTCGATAAACCGGAGTTCAATCCCTTCCTCCCACAATGGAGGAAGATTTTACATTTTTCCTTCCTCCTCTCTGATGAATTATTTTAGTTAAATTTTAGTAAAATTTCGATGGTCAAATGGTCTTAAGGAGTCACTCTTGCAATATACTGGGACTGCCAATAATGGGGGAGATCGGGATTAAAATCCCGGTCATCTGTACCGAGGTTTTTTTTTTTCTGAATGGCTTTACACTCTTCCTCCACGCAAACTAGTGAGTACTCTTATTCTAAATTCAATTTTCTTCATTCTTGGCACACAAGCGTAATTAGGGCCACCTCTGTGGTATAGTATTCAGAGCTCCTGGCTACAGATCCAGAGGTCCCGGGTGTGATCCCTGGAGCTTCCAGATTTATCTGTGAGGCAGTGGGTCTGGAACGAGGTCAATTCAGCCTCGCGAGGACAAAATGAGGAGATAAGGTCTAGAAAACTGAGATTAAAGGCCAGTAGGCTCGTTGTACTGACCACTTGACACCTTCTATCAATATAACTTAGCACTCTCTTCACCAACAAACGGCAGCTGCTAAGTTGGTATGGGGTGATCGTGGGCTGACGGCATGAAATATTTTTAGCATAATGATTACATATGCGTACAACCAAAATGGGTATTATGAGATGGTGAAAAAACAATAGAATTTAAAGAAATTAAGGTTTTGGCAATATATTCAATTTTTAAAGAACACCCTCCCTCCCTCCCCTCATTATTTGTTTAAAAAAAGAAAAAACATTTATTTAAACCTCAATGTATCTATTTGGAATAGAACCGTGATCTTCTAGGAAAATACAAAACAAGGTTACAACCATGTAAAGTCTGGCAGCTGGTGAGTATCCCTTGAAACAAGGTTACAACCATGTGAAGTCTGGGCAGGTGAGCCTCCCTTTAAACAAGGTTACAACCATGTGAAGTCTGGGCTGGTGAGCCTCCTTGAAACAAGGTTACAACCATGTGAAGTCTGGGCAGGTGAGCCTCCCTTTAAACAAGGTTACAACCATGTGAAGTCTGAAAGCTGGTGAATCTCCCTTGAAAAAAGGTTACAACCATGTGAAGTCTGGGCAGGTGAGCCTCCCTTGAAACAAGGTTACAACCATGTGAAGTCTGGGCAGGTGAGCCTCCCTTGAAACAAGGTTACAACCATGTGAAGTTTGGGTAGGTGAGCCTCCCTTGAAACAAGGTTACAACCATGTGAAGTCTGGGCAGGTGAGCCTCCCTTGAAACAAGGCCACAAACCGTGACTGCTGTTCGTCTCTTTATCTCTTACTTACCTTCTCTCTCTCACTCACTACTTCACAATAGTTTAGAAACACAATTTATCGGGGGAACGTGACGGGAAATCCTAAAAAAAATTCCAGATCCCTAATCGATGACGTCATCCTGAACTGTGGCAAAGATGGCGGCGGCCGCACGGGCAGGTGATCTTGCCGATCCTTCCAAGTGGAAGCATCCATCTCCGTGGAAAATCTAATCTTGGCGTCGCCATTTTTATCTGTCCGACACCGACAGGTTTCCTAATCTTTGTTCCTAACCCCTTTTTTTATTTTATTCCTATCTGCACCTCCCTTTTCCTCCTCTCTCATTCCTTCATTCGTCTTCCACTCAGTATTTGACTGACGGTGTTGCAGACGAATGGGTATATAATCTGACGTCATTTGACCCGCACAGAAAATTGAGTAGAATCTATCTATCTGGAACGATAAAAAAAAATGATACTTTTGTCGTGTACTGTAAACTCAACGTTCACCCTAAAAGGCCTCAACTTGACCGATTGCTCTGTGGCTTCATCTTAGAAGTTAGAGTTCGATTATCAACCTGATGGCATTGTTTTCCAACGAGTGTGAATACCCCCCATCCTTCAACCTGGAAAACTATGGTGCACTTTCTTCAAGCTACCCTCCTCAACCCTACCAACAAATATGTAGTAGGGCCTAAATAATAATAAAAATACATGGTGTCAGCCAGATTTACCCTTAGCCCCATTTATTTGAGGCATTAACGCTTACTTTCTGAATTGATTGGGTATAAATTATCAGTACATGACTAATAAATTAACTTAAATCTAGAACAGGTACAATATCCAGTCAATAACCGTTAATTCATCACTATGGAAGGTGATACCACATTCCATCAATGATAAAATTGGCCCTGCCAGGAATCTAACCCGTGCCCCTTGACTCCGTAGACAGACACGCTACCGACTGAGCTAATGTGTCGGACATCAGTCAGCAATCGGGCCATACCGGCCGAGTGTCCGTTGTCACTCTGTATATCGGAATAAAGCCGCAACCATTTTACCGACCAGGCTACTTGATATCCGGGATATTTATAAGGCACCCCTGAGGAGTTTTTGGGAATTACATATCTAATCCTAAAATCAAGGGTAGTTTACTGAGGGGCGTAAAAAAAATAAAAGTTGATTTTATTCAAATCCGCCTTAGTGATTTTAATTAATTATTTATACAAATATTGTTTAGCATTACAAACAAACTGACAACCATCATTTTCCCATTAAAATGACTTTAAGGGTAATATACATAAGCATAAATTTTCAATTTTGGTCACATCACCGCAGCTATTTGAGATACGAAGTAACTTATAATTGTTAAATAGTGGTACTATTTAAAATGAAAATCTTTTCTAAGGAAATTGTTTTTATAAAAGCAATATTTTTGGAGCTATAAGTGCGCACACACACACACACACACACACACGCATACACATATTTATATAGGATATTTTTTATGGAGCATTGATATAATTGAAGTTGATTGTTATGCTCTTTGGTGGACAGAGATGCTCCTCTTTGCTCAATGTTTCTGTAACAGTGTATATATTTTTATTTTTTTTATCTTTGGTGGTATATTTCTGCAACAATGTGTGTGATTTTCTTTCACAAATCTTACGAGTTTTTTTAAAGTAAATATTTCTATATTATGACAAAAGAGAGAGTCAATGTGATACATCCTATCATTTATTATTTGTTTTAATCTGTCCCATCACTGTGACATGACATGAAAAACAATCCACCCCCCACCCGTCATAAAAATTATTCTTCTCACCTTGTCGCCTGTCACCCCATCCCGACCTTATTTTGTGACGACAATAGTCAGGGGTAAATTGATCCGAGAGCTATAAGGGGTTGTTCATGAAATATGTCACACAATCATAGTGGGGGTGAGTGTAGGCACATGGTGATCAGAAACACATTTTGTATGTTAAATCGAGACTTTATAGATAAATGTTACAATATATTCGTACAAACTTTCACACATAGTTTATTATAGCTCGGAATTTTTTCTTAAAAAATAGGTTTTCGTGAACTACCCCTTAGTAAATTTTCCTCATACAAACAGACATCACCTTGTTAATAAAAATAGACACTATTTATATATAGATTCAAAACAAAACGGTTACAAACATTATTTGAAGAAAAAATGAAGACCTTCAAAAATCAATTATTTGTAAAATATCCTTAAATTGTTTATATTCGTAAAACTAAAAAAATATATACTCTTATTAAACATGTAAAATAATTCCCAGGTACAAATTTTCACGTCTTCATTAAATATATTTTTGAAAAATTATTTATTTTCAGAAATTATTCATTACTAAACTACAATTAATTTGAGGTGTAGCGTCAAAATAATATAAATAAGTGGTACGGATCCCCAGACGGATTTTCTCGCTCCATTATTTAAAAATGGAGATATTTACTCAAAACTCATAATATATGCGAAACAAAATAATATACACTACCAAACCCAAACAAATGATTTACTTCTGTAGAACATTTGACTCCCGGTTTTAAATTATATTATTTATTTCTTAAAGAATTAAAGTTCTCATTTGTATATTTGGATCAATAAATAAGATCATAATTGGGTCCACAAGGTTAAACAATTCATATTACAATTTTAAATTTCGGTTAAAATTTTTGAAATTTATTATGGGTTGCACAACCTCAGGTAATCAAATTGCAATTAAACTCGTCGTTTAAAATTTCGACCAATAAAAAGTTAATAATAACTATATATTGAGTCTAAAACTATAGAGATAGATAACTGCTGTACAAACATTTCCCCTAAGAGGTTAAAGGAAAAAGAACATAAACTTTTTGAGAAACTTACTTACTTACTCTATGGCATTATAGAAATTATTGCATTAAAAATTAAGTAATACATCTCTACAACTAAGCTCACAAAATTATATTTATATATTGGTCAATATCTCAGAAACTATTGGTTTTATAAAAATATAGTTCAAATAAAAGATTTTATTTTTAATATTACTACAATTTTTCAAAGATGAGCTATTTAGTATTTAAAATAGTTGTGGAGCTTTGGACATTTCCGTTTCTGTAAAGTACCCTGAAAGTAATTTTCATGGCAAAATAAAATAGCCATATTGTTAATAATTTTAATCAACGTCTATATACGAATTTTAATCAAAATCTTTAAAGACGATTTTGAATTTTTTCTCTCTCTTTTCACTACTAAGTAAACTACTCTTGATTTTAGGGTTAGATATCCAATTACAAAAACCCCTAGGGGAAACCCTATGAAAACCCTAGATACCAAGCTTTAGCCCAATCGGCAAAATAGTTTAGGCTCTAGCCCAAGGTACAAACAGACAGACGGACAGACAGTCAGGCAGAGAGACAGACAATCAGACGAACAAACAGTCAGACATACAGACAGACAGACAGCTGGAAATGCAAAAATCACTTTTTAAGATTCAGGTGGTCATAAATCGTCAAAATTAATTAAAATCTCAAGTTCAATTTTTTTTTTTACGATTACAATACTTTTTCTACCTATAAGTTAGCGAGAAAGTAAATAATTCTGAGGCGTGAATATATAATATCAAATTTGAACAAAATCCATCAAAAAATTTCGTTTTTAAATGTTAAAATATAAGGTCTAACAAAAATTTCGGAGTAAAGAATTTTCAAAACTACAAAAGAAAATAAATAGTTTATATATATATATTCCGACTGTTTCTTTTCGAGTAATTTTGAACATAATTTCTTTGTGAATAGTTGGTAGGATGTATGGCAAGCACTTTATAATTATTCATGTCAAATCAGAACATTACTTACGAACTCGCTTATACTAGGATACCACGTCTAGTAAAATACAAACATGTTATTAGTGTGATTTAATAGGAATTTATAATATATATCAAAAGTGTCAGCTGCAGAGCACACAACTTTATGTATAAATCCGTGAAAATAGATCTAGTAGCTTTGTTAGCTATTCATTAAGACTCTTTCATATGAAAATTGGACTGTACCCATACCACCCTGTATAGCTGATAAATATATGCTGACAGTTCCAGGGTGGTCTTATATAAATAAGCTAGTTTATATCATCTTTCTTTTTTGTATTCTTTCGCCCACTTTTTTGTTTGTTTCGTTAAAAAAAAGTTATAAGTTATAAAACTCGTTACTGGGGCTATGAATTTTTGTGGTGGTGTGTATTGGAGCAGCGTAGACGCTCCCAGTCAGATAAATAATCCCCTTGTTGCGGTGTACGACGCAGACGCGCTTGAACGACGCTTCCAAGGGCTGAACAACGCCTTCTGGGCGAAAGTGATGGAACGGCTGTGTCTTCTGTCTCCTACTACACCGCCTCTTTATTCTCGAGCACCCCCGCCTGGTGGGGCTGACGCATTATGGGAGGGGAGTGACCAAGGAATAGAGAGAAAGACTGCCAGGACGACTCTTTTGACGGCGTCTTACTATTCGTTCGGGCTATCCGTATATTTACACTAGTGGTATGGGGATGTGGAAGGTATTTGGGGATTGAATTGAGGAAGCGTAGGAAATACTCGTCTTGGTGGTCTAAAGTTGGGTCCACACTTGTATCAGACCCTCGTTGCGTATCGTATACGCGATCATGAGAGCGATAAGAGTTTCCTGTCGCCACGTCCATTTTTTAGTCGGTATTTAACAGTCGCATCGATCGCGTCTGTGGTCTAGGGGGCAGAGTTATTGGATACATCCAATGCTCTCTTTCATCTCTAACGTACTAGTGTGATTAGTAGCCCACATATGCGTACAAGCATAATAGGTAGTGAGGGGAAAACCCCTTGATATCACTAGATCGGGATTCAAGCCATCATCGGCAGTCTAATCTATTTCGGGGGTGACGCTTTAAATCAGGATTATTTAACATTTTTATGTCTAGGAACCAAAGTTTCTGTCTCTTGTTGGCTCGCGGGCTGCAATACTGTGAGAACAATATTAAGATTGAGTACATATTAAAATATTAGTATCAGCTCATTATTATACTCACACTAAGGATTAGGATTTCTCGTGAAGTATGTTCTCTGTTTCATATCAGGAGGTAGTCTTGTCTACTATAGCTGTCATTTGCCGGTTGAAAATACAGTTGTATTAAAATGTAATACTTTTCTTCGCGTAAGAAAAAAAATAGCTGGTGAAATAACATAAAATATGTAAATAAAATAACTATTTATTTTATTAATGGATTATGTAAAATATATATCTGTATTTGTGTAATTTTTTCCTCTTGATATAGCTTTACATATTTTATGAACCAGTGGGTGGAAAAAAAATACTACCATGGGCCGCAAGTGACATGCGGGCCGCGGATTATTTAAATACATACTTTTTTTATGTGAAATACAAATGACGCTACTAGCTTTATCCCTCCTGTCCCCCTAAAAATATAAAGGAAGTCACCTTAACCAGACTCTTTACACCTTTGATAAAATAAAAAGAACAAAAAGTTCATAAATATACCAAGTCACATTTAATACGGTGTAGACTGACTGCAAACAATAATGGTTTCTTCTATAAAAAAAGAAAAAAAAGAAGGATGGTGTTAAGGAAACATAAATTATTTTTGGAAAACTGTCTAGAGAACACAGCAGAGAAATTTGCGAATGATATTTTTTAAAACGTGTGTACACAGAATGAAGTTTATTTGTTGGTCTTTTATGTAAATGGGCGCATGTTAATAAATAAGCAACCTATTCGCAACGTTGAGTTGGATAAAATATCTTCGAGTTGAGGGAGAGTTTGAGCAACTAAATAATAACTTTTCTCGCTCAAGATATATTAGGAAAATAAATAAATAGATACACTGGTTTCAAGGAAATATTTATGTAGGGGCAGGTAGGTGCACTAAAAGAATGGAAAATTATTCACCCCTGTCTAATTTTTATAAGAAATTAGCTGACATCTATAGACAAAATTATATATACTTTCCCTACATGTATTATTACATCACGTCATATGAATTGGAGCTGTCACTTTTGATATATATTATCAATATCAATAAAATAATAATATTATAGTAAAATGTTATCAATAGATTAGCGACCACAAAAAAAAGTTTTGCATTTTTTTAAAATATACTTTCTACAAACTATAATTTTATAAAGAGTACGGCTCACTGATTTAAACTATATCATAATAGTTCCATTGAACAAAATTGAAAAGCATCTAAATAAATGAGGTAATCCAGTTTTGCTAAGTGGATGATTTTGTTGGCTGGATGTATAAATTAACTTTTTTTAAAAAAGCTATAAATATGACTAACATCTTGGGTGTACGCTTTCTTAAAGTATTACATAGCAGTTAATAGGTACTAATACTTTAAATTGTTGTAATAATCCGTGACCATGTATATAAATATAATCGTACTCCGACTCGCCTAGAAGTTTTTTTAGACCTTTTTGATTCTAGTAAGGAACCTATTGATAATAATTTATATAAATCATAATAATTGTGAATATAATTTATTTCTATAAATTCATTCATACATGGATTAAATTCGATCGGAATTAATAAAGAAAGGTGGTGAAAATTAGTAACAGAAGTTCATAAAATGATATGTTCCATATGGAACCATGAGGTATTACCACAAGAATGGAAGGAAGGTATTACAATACCCATTTTCAAAAAGGGAGATAAAACCAAGTGAAATGATTATAGAGGTATTTCCCTACACCAACATGTTTAACAATTTTATCTAACAAAATTTAAATGAAATTGACGTCATATACAGCTGAAATAATTATTAGGAATCATCAGTGTTGGTTTCGACGAAATAGATCAACAACGGATAAGATTTTTACTATTTGGAAAATATCAGAAACAAAGTGGGAATACAACATAGCGGTTCATCAATAATACATAGATTTTAAAAAGGTCTACGATTCAGTTAAAAGAAATTAACTATAACATATTTTAGTCAAATTTGGGGTACCCGCTTGGGATACTTTTGAGGCTATTTGGAGCGTACAAGACTGTTGCCACAGACGCTTTGTGTGTAACCTTGTGTATCTGGCCCTTGGACTTAGAGGTGAGGAGGAGAACGGCATTGTATTGGATAAGGAAGGGGGATATGGAGAAAGTGGTTAATCTCACGAGAGCAGGAATAACAACGGGGCTTTAGGTCAGGAAATATCTGCAAGAGGAGTGGCAAGACGAGTATAAGCGGAGCCAAACAAGTAGAATAACGCATAAGATATTTCCAAGCGTTGCTGAATGTTTGGGAATGGAGTAACTGCGGCCCTCTCCAGATTTGGTACATTTTATTACTGGGCATGGTCCATATAAGGCCGCTCTCTTCGCTAGACGACTGACGGATACGGGGACTTGCGATTGTGGCAGGGAGGCGACGCCGGAACTCTTCGTGCTGGAGCGCATTGAGACGTTTGAAGATAGAATGAACCTACAGATACCGTTGCAAGCGAGCACGGTTTATCACATACTGCGTAACGTGGACCGGTGGCGTCTCCTGGACACAATCGCGGATAATGTGTCCAAATATGAAAGAAATAAGTAATTAACTGCAATGAAAAATAGAGGACAAAATAGACTGATCAACTTAAGACAAGGGTACAGGACGGAGAGCGACAGTGACATGACAGTAGACAGTGACGTTTCAACAGATATGGATGTCACATAACGGTACGACTTGAATAAGTCAATAGGTATGACAAAGACAAACTGGATTATCGACTGGCTGGGTAGAATGTGGTGGGGATCTCCAGGCAAACTGGAGCCTAGCTGACGAAAGGAGTAATCTCTGGATTTCAGTAGTGTGAACTGCTGATGAACTGGAGGGCACCTTGATACCAGCTAGGGAGTACAAGGTAACAACATCTTCAGACGGGAGAATCAACCCCTCACTCATAGGGTCCATCCCGCTTGGTGACAAGTGTGTGATGCTGGGATGGAGCTGTCGGGCATCTGGTCCATCCACCGATCCATCGGATGGCTGCTCTCAGTTCAGAAAATGGATCGACGATAACAACTGAAAGACCCTGCAGCCAACTATAAGAAGGACTTGTACTTAGGTTAAGTTAGTATTAAATATTTTTATAAATCTTTAGGTTAAGTTAGTATTAATTTTTTTTTTAATCTTTAGGTTAAGTTAGTTGTAATTCGATAGGTAGTGATATTGTGGTTAGTAAGTGTAGTGAAATCTCTGGTAGGGCACCTCCCCAGGTGGCGAGGAGGGGGATGCCCACCCCCACTGGGGCTCTCGACGATATGGGGACTATTTGATCCAGAGTGCGGTGGGACACCCAGTGGGGCAGGGCACCGAGGGCGTAATATACCCGGTGCAGATCAACTAGTAGGTTAGGTGTAGGAAAGAAGGACAAACAGGACTTTTAGATTTAGGTGCTTATTCTTAAATTATTATTATATTTAAAAAGACATAGCTAAAAGATGTGATGTTAATTCAAGATGTAGATCTAAGTCCCGAGCTACATTCTAGGAATCGGGATAATTAGTGTAAATAAATACCCCCAAAAAACTTGTCAAACTAAATGAGGTATGTTTGACTGATACGCGTGGCAGAGTACGGGTCGGTTATCAATCAGATACTTTCTAAACAAATCAAGGTTTGAAACAAAAAGATGCACTTTCCCCATTACTTTCTAAACTTAGTCTTAGACTATGTTATTAGAATAATGCAAACGTGTAGGAAAAGGTTGACATTAAACTGCACAATGCAACTATTAGGATATGCAAGTTATTTTGTTTTGTTGGGAAATAGTAAGAAAACTGTTGCATGATCAAACAGAGAACACAGATTGGGGACAATAATTTAGATATTACTGCGAACAACATATCATTTGAAAGGGCTAATGAGATTAAATGAATATTTAGATTCGAAATAAGGAAAAGAAACCAATGCATGCTACTAATCAGCCAGTAAGTTTTTGATATCTCGCGCTTCTGTCAAGGAATGTAGATCTTAGAATGTATACAAAACAATAATTTAACTGGTTGTCCTCTGTGAGTGTGAAACACGGTCTGTTACCTCACACGATGAAAATAAAATAAGGGTGTTCAAAAACAAGGTGCTTAGTAGGATATTTGGTCCAAAAAGGAATGAGGCTGCTGGGGATTGGAGGAGGTAACATAATGATGAGTTGCATACACGGTTCTTATCACAAGGCATTGTTAGGATGATAAAATCTCGTAGATTATGGTAGGCAGGACCTGCAGCGTGGATGGGAGATTCTAGAACCTTGTTAAGGGTATTGACTGGCAGACCCAATGGGAAGATACCATTGGGGGAGACCTAGACACAGATGGGAGGATAACATTAGAATTGACCTGAACGAGATAGGGCCAAATGAGGTGGACTGGAGAGAGATATCTCAATATAGGGATAGGTTTCGTACGGCAATTAACTTTGTAGCTCCTAAATGCCAAAGAGAGGCAAATATTTTTTACCGTTTTAAACAGCTAAGAGATTTTTTGGAAGGTTTTATATTAGGATTAATTGTTAACTTGATCATTTATATTTTTATTATTATAAACTTGATAATCTAACAAACTAATACATAAATAGGCCTAAATTAAAGTTGACTTAACCGTTACATAGGCCGACTGTCACAAAAATCATAGATTATTTATAACTGGTAAATGTACATAGAAAAGAGAAAAATTGTTTAGTGTTGTAAGTAATAATTACGAAGAAATACTGGTACTGAAATAGAGTTAAGGGGCTAATCATTCTGACCAAAGAATAATATTTTCAGAGCTTGCAGATATCCCACTTCCATTGCATGAAAGGTAGTACACTCCTATGAAAGAAATACATTTGGACATACCCCCCTCTACCACCATTTTATTGTCTCTCCGGATCTACGAAGATCTTGGGGCATTCTCAAACTACGGTAGGAGGGGCTCGAGCTCCCTCAAGGCCCCTCCTGTGGGTACGCTACTGGTTGTGATCTAGTGACAAATGATGGAATTCACAGGATTAAAAAAAAATTATATTCAGATTTAAATCTGCTTGTGGAAACTTTCAAGTGTTCATCTTCTTATATTGATTATTTTAACAATAAATACTATTTTAATAATATGAGCTTTTAGATCAATTGAGAAGCGAATAGTAGCTATCAAGTTTCTAGCGGTTTGCTTACTACTAAACAAATAACGTTCAAATTTGGCTAAAGCTAATAACAAAGGAGATGTGACTTTTCAACAATGTGACTATTTAGTCTATCAGATAGGTGAAAAAATAATACAATTTCTGTGGTAAAAACATGTGATGTGTCATTTTATTAAGCTTTTTTTGGGTGTAGATTACGAATATGGCAACCCGGAAATCGAAATTGGTAGTTTTCTCATCTTCTTTGCTAAAAATCTTTGAAAATGAGGCATTTTTTTTTGTTTTTACTTTTTCCCTTACTAAACACAAATAAAAAAAATCCGTACAAAATTTGTTTATCTATAAATTTTCTACAAAAAAGAATCAGTTAATTTTAAATGGTTGAACCAACGATAAAAGCCCTAACGAGGGTCAAACCTGCACTGGGATTCCGGATCTTTTCCTTCGCACTATCGTTCGATGGTTTTGAACGCAAGTCATCGCTTGTCATAACGAATTTCGTATTCCGGTTCTTTGCTTGAAAGAGCGCTATCTTCACAGAATCGATTCTCTAAGG
>CABFOW010000467.1:245346-256640 GCA_902141385.1 Timema californicum | reverse complement strand
GGGGGGGGGGGGGGGGGGGGGGGTGACTTCACGAGTTGCGACTCTTTGTGACCGACACGACCTCTACGCTTTATGGTATGGCACCCATGAGCACTGAATTAATATCCTTTTGCGCTGGAATCGTGATTAAGAATGTGTCTGTGTGATCGAGAGAGGACTATCATTTACATTTGGACTGGATAGAGTTGAGCTGAGGGGTTCGGGAGGTCTAGGGGGGTCCAGGCTAGATTCCATACAGTGTCTAAAAATAGTAATATTAATACACCCATCCCGCTATATTTTATTTCTCACAAAGCGTCTTACTCCCCGTTCGAGCTGTACGCGTATGTACAAATTACTCTGATGGGTTAGAGATGAGGAAGGTTGGATCTAGAGGACGTATATCCGCATTTGCATGGTGGGAGGATGGAAAACCATTTGAGATAAACCCCCCCTCAATATACCCGACCGGGATTCGAACCCCGATATCCCAGTAATCAGCAGGTGAGCCTAACAAGGGAGTCCTCCATAAGGGCAATTGACCACCGAAGCGGGAATGTACACAAATGTGGATTACGTTAATGTTGTAAGGATGAGGACGTAAGAATTTAGAGGAAATGTACACGCATGTGCATGAAGGGAGAGTGAAAAGCTATCAAGGAAATAATAAGTAGGCCTACCCTCAGGATACTGGCGGAGTTCGATCCCCGATATCCCAGACTATCGGAACTATAATCTCTGATTAGCGATTTGTTATTGTCCTAGATGAAGCTAATGTTGACCCGCTTCAGTGGCCTCATGGTCTAAGGCGCTACTCTCGCACTAGAATAGACTGCCGAAGACGGGGAGGTCGGGGTTCAATTCCGGCCCGGTGTACTGAGGGTGACTTTCCATAAATGGTTTTTAACTCTCGCTCCACGTAATTCTGCCTATAATTCCTTTAAATTAAGTGTTCCTAATCCCTAACACACATGGGCGTATAGCCCGAATAAGTAGTAAGACGCGGTGCTGAAAAAAATAGCTAGTTTGGTAACTATCTTAATAATATAGCTTTGAGGTTAGAAAGTTAACGTTAAATACTTTAAATTAAATAAAAACAATATATTTTAGGGCCTATACATCCAACTATCTGAATCTTTTCCAACAAATGAAACGTAAACAATTTTTAACAATGAATGAACGTTACCAAACTGATAAAGAGAACATTCAACTTAACTTAAAAAAACCCAACTAATATAAGTAAAGCAAACTTAACAATGATTATTAGTTACCAGGAATCGCGTTTTGATAACACACACACACATATATATCATAAACAATGATCATGTGCATGTAAATTATGTATATCTGGTTGTCATTTTGAATTTTTAGGTCTTATTTTTTTGGTTTGTGTAAGTTTTTAGATAATTTTAGTCATTTTTGAGTGAGTTTTAAATACTTATCGCGAAAAGTATATTTTTAAATACTAACGATATTTTAAAAATGCGTAAATACTCAAACATAATTATTTCGACACAAGTTGTCTGAATGATAAGATAATGTAGGTCATGAACTTTGTATCCTCTTTGCTTGTTTGGTTGTAAAATACACATTACTGATAACACTGCAACTAGGCTGGAAAGGGTTGCGTTTGGATGGGGTAGCTATTGATTCTGGAACAGATATTTGTAAATTTAATGTTATCTTTAGTAGAATGCAGAAGTTTGGCTAGTAAAGGCTTTTCATTGCAGGTGTTTCTTTTAGTTTTCATTTGTTAAGTGTGAGTTTTGATTAAGTCGTGTTCATTCATTACGAGTTTTAGTTCATAAACTATTTTATAGTTTTTTTTGGATAGATTTAAAGTAATTTTAAATTAATTTTAGGATAATTTTTGATAACTTTTATGTCATCAAAGTGTGGGCCCTTGTTATTAGTAATAAAATGTCAGTTTATAGATAAAAAAATATAATTTAAATTTTTTTTTAGGCCTGATTAGTTAAGTGTAGAATGTGTTATTAAACCCGAGTTAATTAACGACATTAATCATGTATAATTTTACACTTTATGTGTTTTATATAGAGAACTTATACTATAACAAACATAGTAGAACTATTATTATTATTATTATTATTATTATTAGCACCGCGTCTTACTACCCGTTCGGGTTATACGCACTTACGCTAATGTGTAATGGTAGGATGATTGTGAGATGAAATGGAGGACCTACAGTTTAACGCGGAATCCGAACCACGGTGGAGGCCTGGCATTCCCCACATTCACAAGATGTCTTGTCAGAGGTGAAGGAAAGGTTTGGTAATCAGATAAACCTGTGCCGGGACCGAGGATTGAACTAGAACTAATAAAATCAACTCGTTCTCGAAAATAAAACTCTCATCAGGTCCATACCGACCCTGCGGCGTCCCTGTTTAGGAGCATCTTATGCCCGCCCGAGCAAATAAATGAAACCTAACCATCTGGGTGTAATGAATGACTCGCCGGACACAAAGAGCCAATATGTACCCCTCTTACTTCGCGTGTAGGAATTTTCCTTCTCTCTTTGAGACACAACGAAACGTTGTCGGACCAAGGTTTTACCAATCACAAGCAACAACAGCACATGTTCGACCTCTGGTGGAACATTAACTCCATATATCACGAACCACAGACATGTTCGAGGTGACAAAACTTGCTTATGAATTCTTTTGAAGCCTCATGAATATTTTTAAGACTAAGATAACATAGATATTTACCATCTTATTGATCTGCCGTATGGTAGGCCTGTTTTAACTCGACCATTTGGCATTCTCGTCTTTCTATCCGGGGGTTTGTTTCTACATTGTCAAATGCGTAGATCAAATTAACACGATTTGTCAGGAACATTTTTTGAATCCAGACCGAACAACTTATATACCCTTCGTTTATCCCGAGAGGTAGTAAGCTTACCTTGCATTATTACACTATGACATAAGTGATAAGATAGGGCCAAAGCGTAATCCATTAAACAACGAGTTCTATCTTTCAGGATCAGGGGCGGATTTACGCAAGGGCCTAGTAGGCACGGACCTACGGTGGCAAATTTTGAATGATGAAAGAAAATACATATTTTTTTATACCAGATAAAATCAGTTTATGGCTTCATCGTGTGTGTGATTGTTGTTATTTGCTGTATCTGCGTACCAACATGACAGAGTATCGCCTTAATTCTCTGACAATCATTTTAATGGCATCATCGACCAGTCCGCTCAGCAGAAATCAAGGCGAAATATATTATCAACTATTTTATTACTGTGCACATGCTAATATTTAATTTGTAGTAACATGTTCTACATGCTACTAATGCAAACTTTATATTGTTAAATTAAATGGTATTTGTATTTTTGGGTTGTGACGGTGTAAGAGTATTTATTTCAACTTTTTAAATCCTTGCTTAAATTCTTACTACTTTTAAAACGTCACTATAATAAATAATTAATTAATGTTAACACTTTTTATTTGTAATTACACATATAGCAATGGTGTATATGATATATGTGTGTCAGTGTATGAGTGGTGGGAGGGGAAAACGGATTTATAAGGTTAGACATTAAGGTAGGAAAAGTGGGTGGCAGAGTCGTAAATCCGCCCCTGTTCAGGGTAAACTGAGTGTACTGTACATGTTTTTTTGGTCTGGTTATACGTTTCAACATATCTCCTACTCATAAAGGTTTTTTTGTTTAATAGTTAATCTCAAGGGGTTTGGATTTAAAATTCTAAGCAATTGATCTAGTAACTAGGGCGTATTTTTCTAAGTTTTGACATATACCGCGGAAATGATCTTAGCCTACGTGAATAACGGTTATTCTCTATGCATATAACGTAGACTATTGTTGAATATAGTATTCATTTGTTTTCGGTCTTAACGTGATCACTAAAGAGAAAATACCAACTTAAAATCCAAAGAGAAATTATAGAAGATATTTCAACTGGAAATATAAAGATAGATCTATTAGAACATGAAGGGAGCGAGACCTACTATTCAGTTGACTACTAGTTATCGAGTGGTACATGTACCGTTGTTGATCTGAGTACTTGGCTCTCTCTCCAAGTGTTCACGAACTAATCGTCAAAACAAACGGATTGCGAATCTAGCTTTGAATTAATTTAATCAAAAGTACTTCAGAGAGTTCGAGCTAGTTTTGTCGTTGAGGACTTTTCAGATAGTTTCGACTCATTCGGCGGAATCTGTGCCTTTGATTGAGATAAGGAATGTCTAATTATTTACACAGTATCAACTGTAACTGTGAGAACGGGGAATACGGTGTAAGTCTTATTTTATACGGTTTGTCTGTGACAGTGAGGTCAGGGTTAGAATCTCAGCCGGATATACTGCGGGAGAATTTTCCTAAAATGTAATCACCCTCCCACCATGCAAATGCGGTTGAATTTTCTCATGACTTTACTTTTTTCATTCTTTACACACTAGTATAATTAAAATTTGTATAGTCAGGTAGGTGAGTAAGACGTGGCTAAAAAAAAGGAGTAAACGACATATTGAAGCAAACATGTTTGTAAAGTTTGTGTTCTGCAATACGCTCCGAGCTTGTGAATTCGGCCTTGAGTTTGAAACAACCAGTCTATTAAATCTGGAATAATCTTTCATTTCGAGTTAATCATTCGCGTTTATACAATGCTGTATGTGTGAACTACTACCTGTCCACCTTCCTGAATGAGCCGACTTATTACCACCCTGTGTGTCTGTCCTATCAGTTGCGAACCACCGGGGTATCCTCAACACACACACACACACACAGTATTTGTCCGAGGGATGCCCACGAATACTAAACACACCCCGTTCACCGGACAAGGAGACTTACCGGTAAAAACGGGACAACGCTGGAGCGACTTTAGCGTCGGGACCTCCGAGAACTATATCTTGTACATTATTATTAGCACCGCGTCTTACTACCCGTTCGGGTTATACGCACTCACGCTAACGTGTAATGGTAGGGTGATTGTGAGATGAAATGGAGGACCTACAGTTTAACGTGGGATCCGAACCACGTTGGAGGCCTGGCATTCCACATATTCACAAGTTGTGATTAATACACTATATATTATACAGAGTTAGTCATAATCCCGTGCATTTTTTTAAAACCATAAATTACATAACATATACTATATTTTATTACACTGATATAACTTAAAGGTAAATTCTCCGATTTTTCCCCCCACATACTTAATAAATTCCCAATGTGTCCACCTTTGCAGATGCGGCAGACATCTATACGATAGTCCATTTCGTCCCACAAGCGTGTGAGCGTGTCACGGTCAATCAGTGTCAGAGCCGCGATGATACGGTCTTGAAGTTCCTGGAGATTAGCAGAGGGTGGGGGGCACAAAGACAGTATCCTTCACGAATACCCACAAGAAAAAAAAAGTATCGTGGGGTTAAATCCGGCGAACGGGGTGGCCACCGCAATAACGCCTCATCATCGCGACCTGTAAGTCCTTGAGGTGCCGTCGTACTTCGTTGTGGTAATGAGGCGGACAGCCATCTTGTTGATAGATGTAATCACTGCGGCTCTGACACTGATTGACCGCGACACGCTCACACGCTTGTGGGACGAAATGGACTATCGTGGAAACATTGAGAATTTGTGAAAAAATAATCGGAGAGCTCACCTTAATATCAGTGTATTAAAATATAGTTATAACTTATGTTATGTAATTTATGAATATTACATTTTTTAAATGTTTCACAAAATTATGACTAACCCTGTATTGGCTTATGGGTAAGTTATTTAACGTGCAATTTTTAAACTTACTGATATCGGCACACGACTTATAAACTAACTTAAATCTATAAAATACAACACCCAGCCCTGCCAGACGTTAATTCATCACTTTGAAATAGGAAACCCAGATTTCCCCAATGGTAAATTTTTCGGCCATGTCGGGAATAGAACTCGGGCTCCTTAGTATAGTAGGCAGACATAATATTGACTGAGCTTAGATGTTGAACTTTCTCTAATATATATATGATTTCCTTTATATTGAATCGCGTCGTTCCGGGCAGACTAGAACGGTGGATTCAAGATAGCTGATGTTCTGTCACGATATTCTTAACCTTTTGTTGCTTTTTTAATGTTTTATTTAGTTGTTTAATACAGTGGACACGTTTAGTAAAAATGGTAAAATTTCGACTCGGTCAGTAGGCTAAATATAGACCCGCTTCTGTGGTCGAATGATCCAAGGAACTGGCAATGACCGGGGATATAGGGGCTCTAATCTCGATCGGCTGTACTGAGGGTGGTTTACCTAAAAGTTTTTATACCCTCCACTCAAATGCGGGTACACTTCTTATAAATTCTAACTTCCTAATCCCTAATACATTAGTCTGACTAGTAAGTATATGTGCGTATAACCCAAACGGTTAATGAGACGTGGTCTTAAAAATATAATATTTTACTCATACCTAGCCCTTAGGCGTTATTAATACCTTAACGGGTAGTAAGATGCCATGGTAAAAATTGGTTGTAAGCCTAATAAGTCTGCCTGTGTGTTATGTGGTTTCTGCACTCACCGCAAAGAGAATATCTCCTGAAGAGAGGTAGGCAAGCGGGGGCGGGTGGTGGCAAGGAGGGGGTGTATTGTCATTCCCTTGGTCCGGTCTCCTTATTTACAGCACCCCTCCACCCCCCCCCCTCTTTCCTCTGGCGCGACATCAGCATGCCTAGTTTAACCAGTGGCCGGCTACACCGGAGAAACTACCTCTCATGCATATGGAAACAACAGCGCAGATAAATCTAGACGACTTTTATGTCCCCGTCGTGCCTCCTATCTCTCTCTCCCTCTCTCTAACACACACACACACGAACCCCTTTCTCAACCCATTACTCACACATCGCCACCGTGATCACCTACGACCGCCACAGAGAATAATAACAGGGCGAGTATTGCTTGTATCACGTGAAGAACCACGGATTATACCTTCGAGGGATCGGTCCTGTGGATAGTTCAGGACATTTTGTTTAGAGCAGTGGTTTTCAAACTCTTATTGTTCTTGTGTCCCCAGATATTTTCAACTTTGTTCCCCCAAAGTTTTTGGTGCATAATGCAAGTTACACATATTTTATAATTTTCATCTAAAATAAATTACATCTAAATTAATATATATATTAACATTTTACGTACCCCCTAAGATGCCTTAGTATACACACAGGGGTACGCGTACTCCAGGTTGAAAACCAATGGTTTAGAGGGTGACACGTGAGGTGGTCCCTTAAGGTGGGAGGGAATGAAACACAGTAGTTTTGCACTGTTTAGATATTTTTTTAAAAATTGGGCAAAATTAAACATAATAGTCTACAGTCAAACCTGTCTAAGACGGAACGCAATGGGACAAAAAATAATCCATTTTGGCAGGTTTCCGTTTTATGCAGGTGTACTAAAAATAATTTAAAAATAAACAAAAAATGCTGCGGCAATAAAAAATTAAAATTGACTAGGGTAGACAATTAGTTTTATGTACAGAAAAAATACAGTATGGACTATAAACAATAGTCATTAGTACATTACTACATTACCATGTACAGTATTTTATGTACAGTAGTCCTTTTGTTCCGGCCTACAGTAGCCGCGTGGCTTCTTTGGTGCTGACAGCTGACTTCTGACAGTCAACATTTAGGTATATACCTAAATTTTGACTGTAAGAAGTGATAGCTGCTAAACACATGTTTTTTCAGATCATATGGTTCAGTGTAAGGACACATTATTTGGTCTGGTAACTTTTCAAAGCCATCAGCTGTCAGCTGTGAGCTGTCAATCAGCACCAAATAAACCACGGGGCTACTGTAGTTCTGCCACATGTTCATCAAAGTAGGCTGTTTTGTTGTCTTCTGGAAAACAGCCTTCTGAATCTCCTATGTAGCTCCTGCATCAATTCCATCAGCTTCGGACAGTGCTTGAACGAAGCAAATTCCTCAAGGTCACTCACTGCACACAGTCTCAGAATGGCTCTTGATCTTCAAATCTTCCACAGTTTGTCCGCTGCTACTCTCTTCATCATGTCCACCCCATCATCTTCTTGGTCAGCTGGGTCACTCTATACCAGATCCGCTGTTTTTTCAACCCCTTCTTCGGCGTGGAGATGATCGTCGAAAGAAACAGCCTCGGCATCGATGTCTAGATGTCCTCTTCTCAACAGGGCAGCAAGCTCTTGTAAGGGTTGGTTGTCCTCATCAACGTCAACCACCTCCTCAATATCTCTAAAGCCTGCTTGTGCCAAGAATTTCCCAACAGTGTCGGGAGGAATCTGTCTTGCGGTGAGATAAACCCAATACACAGCATTTCTAACAGTTTTCTTAGTGGGTAGACATTTCCCTAGTTGTAAAATTCCGTTTATAAGCTGTCCGTTTCCGCGTCAAGGACGTTTTATACAGGATGTAACGGGATTGAAATATTTTGTCTGTTTTCACAGCTTTCCGTTGTATACAGGGTCTGTTTTGGGGAAGTTTTACCGTACTCTTGTTGAAACATAGAGTTTAATTTTCTTCAAAAGTAGTTGAATATTTGTCAAGGGTGTCCTGGAATTTAATGACAACTTTTTATATTCATTAATAAAGTTTATCATCTAATGCTAATATGGTAATGAAAGATATCCAACAACTGTTGATATCCCCACGAGAAGAAAATAATTAAACTAAGCTATATGTTTCAACTTGAAGAATATTTTAATTATTTTGGCAACAAAAAAGAAGTGTTTATATGAAAACTGAAAACTACTAATTTAATCGCAAGTTCCCTACATCTACGCCTTAGTAGTGCAAATATGACATCATTAAAAATAAATAAATACATAAATAAATTTAATTTTTAATTTTTATGGAATGGTACCCAAAATTCTATTGGCTATTTCCTTGAGTCCTCTGGGTGGTCGTTTCTACTAGCTTGTTCACGTTTTGTGGCCTTATTGCAATTTTTGGTCAATATGGTGACTGTTCAAAAATAATTTTGTTTGGATAGCTCATTTAAATTGACTTGAATTAAAAGCTTTAAGCAGTTGATCGAATGCCTACGTCATCGTTTCTAAACTGNAAAAAAAAAAAAAAAAAAAGAATAAAAAACCCTTTTTAAATCCATTATAAACATTATTTTTAATAGCTTATTAAAATTTTAGCTACATTTTAAACACAATCATAATACTAATATTTTTAAAATGATAAAATCGTTCCCTAAGAAACTGGCGGAGTGCCTTAACAATTTTAACGCCTTGTTCGGTGTGCAGTGAGTTGAAAAAGGTTGAAAATCGCTGACCTAGGGCATAATTTTTAAAATTTTGACATAGTCGAAGGCTTGCGTCTTAAACCCGTGTGGACAACGGTTCTTCTCTATGGATATAATGTAAGTTATTATTGTTAAAAGGAGTAGTCATTTGTTTTCTGTCTCAACTTTATCACCAAGGAGAAATATCAACTTCAAATCCAAGGAGATATTACAGGAAATATTTCAACTTCAAAATCCAGCGAGAAATTGCTTTCACAAGAAATGGTCGTTTTATTGAAACTATTGTTGTTTCCTCTTTGAATACTTTTTACTTTCTAGCTACTTTACAGATAGAGAAAGTACTTTAATCGTCAAAATAATTGAACTCGAGACTTTGATGAATTTTGACGTTTGGTGACCCCCACCCCCGCTCCCCCGAATCCGAAAAAGTGCTTTTTTGAATTTCCGTTTGTTTGTCTTTACCTCGGAGTAGAGCCTAAACTGTTTTACCGACCGGACTAAAACTTGATATCTAGGGTTTTCATAGGGTCGCTCAAAGGGGTTTTTGGGATTGGATATATAACCCTTAAATTAAGGGTAGTTTCCTTAAGGCCAAAACGAGAAAAAATAGATTTTTTTTCGAAGTCGGCTCTAACAATTTTGATTAAATTCGTATCGAGGCGTTGATTAAGATTATAAATAAAATGACTATGTTCAGTTTCCTATTAAAATTATTTTTAGGGTACTTTACAGAACCGGAAATGTCCGTATCTCTGCAACCATTTGAGATACTAAATAACTTAGCATTGCGAAATGGTAGTACTGTACTTTTAAAAATAAAAAATGGTATTTGAAATATATATTTATAAAATAAATGGTTTAATAGATATTGGCAAACATATTAATAAAATTTTGTGAGCTTTAGTTGTACAGTTATACCACTTAAGCTTTAACGTAATAATTCTCTAATTTTTTTTCCTTTTTAAACCTCTTAGGGGAAATGTTTGTACAGTAATAATTTATATATATTATTTTACACTCAATAGTCAATATTTACCTTTTTTATTGGTCTAAATTTATAAATGAAGAATTTAATAGTAATGCAATAAAAAAAAGATAAAATATCAAATTTTTTAACCAGAAGTAGAAGTTTTATTACGAAGTGTTGACCCTTGTGAACTCAATATAATTTTTTTGGGGGTCCAAATACACTAATGAAGACTTTAATTCTTAAAAAATAAAATTATAAAATTTAAAACCGGGAGTTAAAAAATGTTTTACGTAAGTATAACGCAATTTTTGCTCGGGTTTGCTAGTGTATATTATTTCGTTTCACACATAAATAATGAGTTTTGAGTAAATATCTCAATTTTTAAACAATGGCTTGAGAAAGTCCGTGTGGAGTTTCGTATCATTTATTTAAATTTGGGATTTTCGGCTTATCTTGTAGTACAAGCTTTGATTTTTAAAACAAACCATTAAAATTGGTTCGATATAGCTAGGGGAATCTTTGTCGAAAGAACTTGATTCACAATAGCAACGAAGGAATTCTTACAAGAAAGAATTCTTTAGGTTGATTGAAGAGATTTTTGCTCGAATTCGACATTTGTAAAAGCTACTAAATATACTTTCAAGCTATCACATGTCAATTTTTATGTTCTATAACCGTCAACATATAAAACGTATGTCAAAAGTGATAGCTTTATATTACAGGATTGAAGAATGAGTCCGTGGAAGCATAACTAGTAGCTCTTACGGTGGTCAAAGCTTAGGATACATACAAGAAGGAAACAATAATTAATATAGACTGATTAAGGAGGACTGGAAAGAAACGAGAATTAAGGTCAGTGTTTTTGTAGAAAAAAATTATACTTTTGGCCAAAATACTATTACTGTGATCAGTAGACCTCGCTCATACCATGTTATTATCGTTACTACAATCTTATTGGTAGTTATGTGAACAATAGGTATCTCTCGCTCCGTGCTATTATCGTTACTACAGTCTTACTAGTAGTTCTGTGAACAGTAGACCTCTCTCCCTCCATGTTATTATCTTTACTACAGTCTTACTAGTAGTTCTGTGAACAGTAGAC
>CABFOW010000467.1:228831-243216 GCA_902141385.1 Timema californicum | reverse complement strand
AAACGAAAAAGGTTCCAAGAAGGGGAAAACAAAGAAATAAAATGTTTTGATACGATATATTATTATGAGACAAATACGATTCACCAAAACCTTTATACTCAACAAGAACATAGACAATAGAACATAGAACATAGATCGTACGGAGGGTTGGATAAACAAGTGCTATAGATTCTCAGAACGCACGCTAGGATACGTCGGTGATATAGTGAGGGTGTGACATATCACTGTGCAAGCCTTTGTTGCTGCATAGAGTATCACTGTTCAGATCTTTGTTGCTGCATAGAGTATTACTGTTTAGGTATTTAATCTTGCATAAAGGATCACTGTACGTAACTGCATTGTTGCATAAAGGATAATTGCACATGCATTTATTTCTGCATAGATGATCACTGTAAATGCCTTTATTGCTGCAGATATTATCACTGTACAGGCATTCATTGCTGCATACAGGATCACTGTACATAACTTTATTGCTGTATAAAGGATCACTTTACTGGCATTTATTGCCACATAGAGGATTACTGTATAGTCAATTATTGCTACATAGAGGATCATTATACAGTAGCCCCGTGGCTTCTTTGGTGCTGACTGACAGCTCACAGCTGACTTCTGACAGTCAACATCTAGGTATATACCTAAATTTTGACTGTCAGAAGTGACAGCTGCTAAACACATGTTTTTGCAGATCATATGGTTCGGCGTAAGGATACATAATTTGGTCTGGTAATTTTTCAGAGCTGTCAGTCGGCACCAAAGAAGCCATGAGGCTACTGTACATAACCTTATTGCTGCATAGAGGATCATTATACATGGCGTTGCGGAACGTTTATGGTTGTTGCTTGTTAATCCTTACAAAACTATTCCCCCTTACATAAGTTTCCTGAATTATTTGAATGAAATATCACATTAAAAATAAAAACACTAAGGGGCTACATCGTAAGGCGTGGTTTGGTCACTGATAGATGATGACCTTGAAAAACATTGGGGTCTGAGTACTTCTATTGTGACAGGTATTTTAACGTGAAGCTACCCCCTGTATTTTAGATTAAGTTTGTCTGAAGATGGCGGTTGTAGGCGGGTTAGAGAAATGCGGAAGGGGTTTTGAGGGGGGGGGTGAGGGGTGGAAGTACCGCAAACCATGAGTCAATTAAAATCCGGGGGCAGGTCCCGTCACCCATCAATCTTTTTTTTTCCCGTTTTCCCGAATAAGAGACAATCCCATGTTCTTCCTGAGGACTTGCTTTTCGGTTTACCCCTCCCCCCCCCTTTTCCCCGACCCACTGCATCGCATCGCCCCATAGTGGCACTTGCACCAGCCAATGAGGGCTCGAAAGGGGGAAATCGTGTGACTGCCGTGGGTCACGAACCCTCTCGAGAGGGGAAGGGGGGTGGGTTTGACCCCCCCTCCATTCCCTCTCAGTGGGAGGTAAGGGGTGATATACATCTTCGTGCAAGGTACCGCCACCACGCCACTGTATTTATACCGTCACAGTCTACATCTGTTTAATATTGTTAGTAAGCTATTGGAACGCCGGCCGCGGTATATCTCGTGGGGCTATATTGTCTGTGTCTCTATATGCACGTGTGTGTGTGTGTGTGAGAGAGGATGTCAAGAAGCGCTAGTACCTGCTTACTTCCAGAGCTAGACGTAACAGCAACTTCTCTCTTTCTCTCCCCCCTAAGCTGTTGAAAGATGAGGGACCAACATGCAAACTTTTTCTTTTACGTGAAACGCCCACTTCAAAACAAACCTAGGAACCCCCCCCCTCTCCCCTAACCAATAGAGCCCTCAACCCCTCACCCAAAAATACTAGAATGAGCTCATTTGCATACATATTGCATGGATATTGCGAACTTTAGTTGTTTTTTTTATTCGACGACTATTATGCCTACTACCTTCCCATTTCAAATACAGGCTGACTTCTCCACAGTGCAAATGTAATGGCTATAAAAATACAACGTACTGGATCGTTCTGTCCATCTTGTTTTTTTTTAAAGATTTCATGTTAGATTTTATCATATTTATGGGAATGTGGGTTTTTACAAAATAGTTTAAGCCCCTGAGGTCGAAAAAAATATATCAAAGGGAAGTTAAAATAAATGCAAAACCAATTTGTTCTTTCTTGTATGTTCTTATTATTTGTGTTGACATTCATTTAATTTGTATAATTTATTATTTTAGTTGTCCAACACCTTAGCTCAGCTGGTAGCGTGTCTGTCTACTGAGCATAAGGTCCCGGGTTTGATTCCTGAAATGGTGGAAAAAATGTATCAGTGGTGAAATGTGGGTTTTGCCCCTTCACGGTGATGGAATTGATTACCTGGGGCCCGAATGTTGTGTCTGTTCTAGATTAATGTTAGTTTATAAGCCGTGCGCTGATATAATCAGTCGGTTCGCAAAGTGCACACTAATTACCTCAAATAAATGTAAAAATGAAAATGAAATATTATTTTAGGAACTCGATTCAATGGCCTTAAATTGTCTAAAGCGTCACTCTCGTGTTAGACAGGCCTTCTGATGACGGGGAGATCGGGGCTCGAATCCTGGTCAGGTCTACTGAGGGTGGTTTTCCCCTGAATGATTTCCCATGCTCCTTCAACGCAAATGTGGGTATATTACTTCTAAAATGCTTACATCCTTTTCCCTACCCCATTAGAGTAATTATTATATAACTTATGTGTATAATCTTGAGAGGCTGTAAAACGCGGTTATAATAAAACACTTTTGAATCTTAGTGGATTTATGCATTTATGTCTATAGTCATTGGAAGAGTTGGGTTTGTTTATAGTTATTTTTAATTTCCCCAAACTATGTTTTTGAAACTACAAACAAATTTCTATTCAATTCCAAAACAGGGTGATTGATCTTAACTAACTTATAAAAGATCATTTATTAGGCCTAGATTTATTCTAAGAAATGTAATTGATACGCGCGAGATAGATCAGATTTACAGATCCAGATTTTCTAGATTTATTTGAAGAAAATTAACTAATTAGTTTACATGGATATTATTTAAAAAGCAAAATAATAAACAGATAGATCAAAGTCGTCTCACCAAATTGTCATTCTATAACTAACTTTTTGTTTTAGCCTATTTCTCGTCAACGAGAATAAAAATATTTCCACAATTGTAGGAATATATGTTCTCCCCACTCTGTTGATAATTGTGCCAATCGTAAATAGGGTCTGCCATACAAACCTCACAAGGGAATGTATTTCCGTTGATACATGACAAATGAATGTTCTACTGAGTGATGAGAACATATCACAGGCACAGTTTAAACACACAATGATTACCCTGGCAACATATCACGTCACGCCACTGGTGATTTTGTTCCTCTCTCAAAGCCAGGGTAAAATTTGTTACTCAAATAGATCTAATCCGTCTGAGGAGGTGAACCCAGCGGGTTCATACCAATTTGACTTAGAAATTTTCATAAAAAAAATTCTCATTTAAAATCTCTAACCAGACTTCAACCCGTTAATTTATCAAATAAAATTAGCCTGATTTTAAAATAATACATTCCCGACGAGAAATAAACTTTATTAGTTGAACACCTAGTTAGACAGACTTATCCATTTCATTAGATTTGAACCATTTGTCTGTTTACGTGGTGGAGCTGGTAGGGAGGCTGTCTATCGAACTGAGGGGTCTCTGATTCGATCACGAATAATATATTAGGGGTCGTTTGGGTCATGCGTTTAGGTTAAGTGCCTTGCCTGTTTCCCAAGACGTGTACTGGTATAATATTTAGTTAGTAAAATGCATGTTAGATCTCCGATTAAAAATTAAACCTTTGATTAGAGAGTTAGCTCAGCTGTGAGCACTAGAACATTCTGAAGCGGATTCTCAGTCCTACCTGATCGATCCTCAGCCTGCTACTATGGAAGTTTGCCTACCCGCTCGGCTCCAGCGGAACTGTGGCACTAGGGATAGAGGGGGGAGGGATGCTGCGCGCCATCTTGGCCCCGCCCCCATCTCACTGAGTGACAGGCGCCAGGCCACGCCCACCAGCGCCCTCCCGCCACATTCCTTCACTCACACACCGTCCACCGCCTGCCCCGTGCTGCCACCTAGCGGGACTTGGCGGCAACTCCTGACAACACCTTCATGGAACAATTATTAGCCTATAATGTTCAAACCTGGTAGAGAAAACTTTAGTTTTCAATGAACGATACTTTTTATACTCTTAGTAAAATTTAAAATTTCGATGGAAGTTGAATCTATTTTTCTATAGCGTACAAGTATATGATAGTCTGTATGGTGCAAACTTCAAATAAGACGAGTTGATAAGTTGTCACAGTCTACTGTATGGTGACAACTTCTTATAGGATGATCTGACAAGTTGTCCCAGTCTACTGTAATGTGACAACTTCATATAGGATGATCTGACGAATTGTCACAGTCTATTGTAATGTGACAACTTCATATAGGATGATCTGACGAATTGTCACAGTCTACTGTAATGTGACAACTTCATATAGGACGATCTGATGAATTGTCACAATCTACTGTAATGTGACAATTTCATATAGGATGATCTGACAAGTTGTCACAGCTTACTATATCTGAAAACGTTATAAATTACAGGACGAGCCAATGAGATGTCACAGTACACGGTTTGTGTAACTTTTTCGGGAAATTTTTCAGATTTTCAAATTCCAAGGGAAGAGGAATTACTCGTAATGGCTTTGATTTATAATATTGAAGTATTAACATAGGCCTATCTTTTCTACAGCAGACATTACCAGACATTACAGACATTAGTATCAGATTCAACTACTCAGCGCTGTAGTCGCTACGAGATTTTGAGAAGAGGACTGTAACCACTGTTATTGATTTATTGTGACTCGTTTGAGAATTTTTTATTTACGTCCATAGTTAATTAATTAAACTTGGTTTGTCTCGACTGTATTTATTCAATTTAAAGAACTTTTTCTTGAAAAGAAAAATTGAACATTTCACAAAACGTTACATTTTCTGGCGTGTCAGTAGGGGTCTGGGAATTTTCCATCCCCATCTTTAGTTGAGGGGATAATATTTGTAGACTGAAGAGCTCATTAGCGTGTAATTTCTCTGGAGATGAATGGATTCATCATTCGACTCAATTAATCTCGATTAACATCTCGGGCGGAACAAAAAATAAATATTAGACACTTTTTTTTATGGGACATTTTAATTCTCACGATATCGGACACGTGTTCTAAGAAATCACACAACCCTGGGACATGAAGGCCTACAATTAAATTAGTTTCTAAGCAAATAGTTCGTTAGCTTAGTAAATATTGTACCCGCCTAGGTGGCGTAGTTAGCTAACGCGCTAGTTCCATGTTGAGCTAGACTGCTGAGGATGGAGAAATCGAGGTTCGAATCTCGCTTGGGTGAACTGTTTCCCCTCCCCCCCCTAAATCGTTTTCCAATCTCCCTCGACGCAAATGCGGGTTCACTTCCTCTGTAATCAACCTTCCCAATTCTTAACCCATTTTGCGTAATTAGTACCTAGGCTTATAACCTGAACGGGTAGTAAGACGGGGTGCAAAATAAAATAAAATAGAATAAGTATTATGTCGATTAATTGCTGTTTTCTGGTTTTAGTGGCTTAAAGAAAGTTGCTAAAAAACAGTGCCGTGCCGTGTTGCCAGGGTAAGCAGAGATACAATCTAATTTTAATAGGAATAGCCTTTCATGAAACACTAAAAAATGTGTACGTGGTCAACACTGATATTATTTTACTCTATTATAATATTAGCGTTATATAGGCCTAATATTTATTGATAATATTTAATCAAAAGTTACAGCTACTGATTATATGACTTGAATTTTCTAGCTGTCTAATTTAATTTATTTTGGTACGATACAATTAATAGACTAGTAGTCTACAGTTTACAACCCTAGCGCCTAGATATTCATATTGCAGAATTAATTTAAAGTAAATATTTTCGTCAACATAATTTGGTGGCTGCGTGGTCCAAGGCGTCACTCTCGTATTAGATTGGACTTCTGATTATGGTAAGATCGGGGTTCGAATCCTGGTCAGCTGTACTAAATGTTTTTTTGTTTTTCACTCTTCCTCCAAGAAAATGCTGGTATACTTAATTTATATTCAACCTTCCTCATCCCTAGCTCATTTGCATAATTAGTTAGTACACGTATAATCCTAATAGGTATTTGGACGTGGTGTTAAAAAAAAGTTAGAATTGTGCCAGATGTTTTAAAAGTTGTAGTTGAGCACTTGAACCGCTAAGCCATGTAGGCCTATACATCCTAAATGCATTGTAAAATTAAAAACATCGGACCATAGACGATTGTACTAAAGGGGGTTAAAATAGCTATTTAAAAAGCTACTCTATTGACTAAAGCCAAAGTTGAATATTCGTAAATTTGAAAAATTACACTTGGATACGCGAATCGAAACCGGGACTCTCGACTTAGCGCGAATCGTCCCGTGCTCAGGGTCCTTTAAGGTGGAGTCTGTGACGGACGCGTGGAAATTACAGGCTAACAATCCTTGATAGCTCAGCGGTAGAACATTGACGCACTAAGCCCAAAGTCCCGGGCTCGATTCCCTTGTCCAGTTACCATTTTCAAATTCACGAATATGTTGTTTTTTAGGTTAGTTAATAAAATATTATTTCTATCTTCTAAGCCTTGATAAAAATGTAAAATTAACTATACGAACGTTTGTTTATCTTCCATAAAGTTAAATAGCTTGAGCTTAAGGCTGGCACTAAAATTTGCAAATATAAATTATTTAGGACGAGAGTAAGGTATTTAGAAAAGACTTAAGTATTGGAAGTGAAACCAAGTAGGCCTAATTTTACCTCTCTGCTTTGCAAAATCTTTTTTAACACCGCATCTTACTAACTGTTAAGGCTATACGACATGTACTGATTACTCTAGTAAGTTAAGGATGAAAAAGGTTGAGTTTAAAGTAAGTATACCCACATTTGCATGAAGAGAGTGTGGAAAACCACTTAAAAACAATCTTAGTACACCCGGCCAGGATTTGAGCTCCGATCTCTCTGTAATATGAAGTTTAGTCTAACATGATAGTGACGCCTTTGACCATATGGTCACCTAAGCACGTTTAGCAAATATTAATTTGATTGAATTTTTGTAGATACAACCAAATGAACGGTGAATTCTAAATAGTTGGATAGGCCTATCAGTTTTGAAATGAGTAGACCTCTTAAATTATTAATGTAAACAATATTAAGATATTTAATAAACATATTCATTAGTATCCTCAAAAATTCGTTTGGTGGAGTTTTATTTAAAAAATAAATATATAGATATAAATTAATTAAAACATGTTTAAGGAAATACCTAATTAATGAGAATAAATATATAAGACTAGTCCCATTTCTAGAAAATAAATTAGTTTTTCTTTTACAGAGTTAGATTCAGGGCTCTTTACACGATACCAATTAAAAAGTAATTCCACTCACCCCAATTAACTCAAGATCAATTTTACTTTTCTAACAAACTATAATTGGTTGTCGGTCGCGGGTTGACTCGTCAAGTATTTGTTGAGTTTATTAATTCAACAACACAAAAAAAAAGTCTAATTTAGAGCAACATTTATTCCTTCTATTGAAATTAAAAAATATATTCAATAATTGGGCTAAAGTCTGAAAGAGATCCCCCAATACTTCTATTTAAAAAAAAATTGCATGATAAATACAAAACTTAATAAAATACAAAAAATTCATAAGATTTAAAAATTAACCCGCAGTTTAATGAACGTCTGCTACAAGGCAATAATTTTTTGAATTAATAGTAGGTATGTTGAAAATATAATGGTTTTATAATTTCATAAGCCTCGTTTCAGAAATAAGGTTCATCAAAAATTGAAAAAGTAAAAATGAGCGTATACAAACTTTTTAACTAATTTTTATCTTCTTGATATGAATCCTTAGTATGACACGCGAGCTAAAGTTTTTTTTTGCGCTAGACATGTCTGAAAAAATACAAACCCAATAAGGCCCGCATACATTATCAATTGATAAATAGTGTTTTTTTTTTCATATTGATCTCTTAAGGTGGGAGCTTAGGTAGCGCAAGTTAGAGGAGGTGTTTTCGCAGTTCTTATAGCAAAATGTTTTTGGCCAAATAAATAAATATTGCTTCAATATAAACAAAGAGTTTCATTTTCTTCACGTGGTGATATCAACAGTTGTTGAATATCTCTTATAAACAGTGTGGCATTAGATGACAAACTTTTTAAATGAAGAGAAAAAGTTGTCATTCAAGTCCAGGACACCCATGACAGATATCCAGTAACTGTGTAGGTAACCTTGTGAAGAAAATTTAACTCAATATTTCTACTCAGAGAAAATTTTGATTTATTTTGACGAAAAAAATGTTTTTTCTACAAAAACTACTAAAATACTTACCTTTTCTCGCGTGGTAGTGATAATGACATAATTATTAACATGATTTACTTAGAGGCTTTTGACTGGAGGGCAGGAGTTCCGCTCTTCACAGAACTATTCATTAATAATCTACGTTTAACATTAAGTAGCCTAAATTATGGCCTAATCTAAAGATTAGAGATAGGGAGAGGAATTTATCTTAATTGAACCCGCCTTAGCACGAAAGAGGAAAAGGTAAACCACATAATGAATCACGTCAAAGATATATCCAGTTTATATCGAGCCTCCTGATGCTTTAGGCAACTTTTACACCAGATGGTGCATGAAACATACAGCATGAGACATGCAACAAGAACTTTCAGATAGAATGGCTCACGGCACAGGGGAGAATTCAGTCGTAATGGAGTCGTTTGACGAAGAGGATCTGTTGCTACTGGCAATTATCAGAAGACGAAAAAAAGAGACGACGTTTTTGGGTTCACCAAGTTATACAAAATGTATAAACTTTTGGTACTTATAATGTTGTATCTTCTGAATTAGCATAAAAACAGTTTTACACTATCATTTATTAATTGCGTAATGGCTTTAGGACTATAAAAAGATGTGTCTTGAAGTAGTCCTTCCGTTTATAATAATACATTTCCGGATATCTTTCAACGATTCTTACAAAAGCAATTTTAAAAAGTTGGTCATCCCACATTTTGTAATGAATGGCAAGAAAGATCTCTACATATTACCAAACTAATAAAAACTAAACGCTTGCTGCACGTGGAACATGGAACAATGAACCAATCTACTCAATCACCGTGTAGCACGTGGAACATGTAACAATGAACCAATCTACTCAATCACCTTGTAGCACGTGGAACATGGAACAATGAACCAATCTACTCAATCACCGTGTAGCACGTGGAACATGGAACAATGAACCAATCTACTCAATCACCTTGTAGCACGTGGAACATGGAACAGTGAACCAGTATACTCAATCACGGTGTAGCACGTGGATCATGGAACAGTGAACCAGTATACTCAATCACCGTGTAGCACGTGGATCATGGAACAATGAACCAATCTACTCAATCACCGTGTAGCACGTGGAACATGGAACAATGAACCAATCTACTCAATCACCGTGTAGCACGTGGAACATGGAACAATGAACCAATCTACTCAATCACCGTGTAGCACGTGGAACATGGAACAATGAACCAATCTACTCAATCACCGTGTAGCACGTGGAACATGGAACAATGAACCAATCTACTCAATCACCGTGTAGCACGTGGAACATGGAACAATGAACCAATCTACTCAATCACCGTGTAGCACGTGGAACATGGAACAATGAACCAATCTACTCAATCACCGTGTAGCACGTGGAACATGGAACAATGAACCAATCTACTCAATCACCGTGTAGCACGTGGAACATGGAACAATGAACCAATCTACTCAATCACCGTGTAGCACGTGGAACATGGAACAATGAACCAATCTACTCAATCACGTTTAGCACGTGGAACATGGAACAATGAACCAATCTACTCAATCACCGTGTAGCACGTGGAACATGGAACAATGAACCAGTCTACTCAATCACCGTGTAGCACGTGGAACATGGAACAATGAACCAGTATACTCAATCACCGTGTAGCACGTGGAACATGGAACAATGAACCAATCTACTCAATCACGGTGTAGCACGTTGAACATGGAACAATGAACCAGTCTACTCAATCACCGTGTAACACGTGGAACATGGAACAATGAACCAGTATACTCAATCACCGTGTAGCACGTGGAACATGGAACAATGAACCAATCTACTCAATCACCGTGTAGCACGTTGAACATGAAACAATGAACCAGTATACTCAATCACCGTTTAGCACGTGGAACATGGAACAATGAACCAATCTACTCAATCACCGTGTAGCACGTGGAACATGGAACAATGAACCAGTCTACTCAATCACCGTGTAGCACGTGGAACATGGAACAATGAACCAGTATACTCAATCACCGTGTAGCGCGTGGAACATGGCACATTGAACCAATCTACTCAATCACCGTGTAGCACGTGGAACATGGAACAATGAAACAGTCTACTCAATCACCGTGTAGCACGTGGAACATGGAACAATGAAACAGTCTACTCAATCACCGTGTAGCGCGTGGAACATGGAACAGTGAACCAGTATACTCAATCACCGTGTAGCGCGTAAAACATGGAACAATGAACCAATCTACTCAATCACCGTGTAGCGCGTGGAACATGGAACAGTGAACCAGTATACTCAATCACCGCGTGGAACATGCTGCATACAGCATTGTGTCGTGTTCCAGCCGATCTGAAAGGAATCACTTGTTAACAAGTGTTCACTCATCGATGGTGCATGTGCCATGTTTCATGTTGTATCTGTCTGTTATAGTGTTACCGTTTTTATGATGACGCTGATGTGGACCCTTGCATGCCACGGTTATATGATGATCTGATTATATGTAGTTCTGTTTAAATCAGTAAAAAATAATGTTTGTACACGATTTATTTAGTTAATTAAACTTTCTATATTGTAAATTTAACATTAAGAATGATACAGTTGTAATTAATTTAACGGACTGACGTGGAGAGCCAGAGCTAGTGCTAGATTAATATTATTATTATTATTATTATTATTATTATTAGCTCCGCGTCTTACTACCCGTTCGGGTTATACGCACTTACGCTAATGTGTAATGGTAGGGTGATTGTGAGATGAAATGGAGGACCTACAGTTTAACGTGGAGTCCGAACCACGGTGGAGGCCTGGCATTCCCCACATTCACAATATGTCTTGTCAGAGGTGAAGGGAGGGTTTGGCAATCAGATAAATATGTGCCGGGACCGAGGATTGAACCCCGGCCGCCAGCACAGAGGTCTGACACCTTACCCCTAGACCACCAGGTCACCTGCTAGTGCTAGAGCTTGCTACAGATTGAGACAGAGATTTCTAAAAGCTATACAATTGTTATGGAGATTACTAATAAACTACTAGATTACTAGACTGCTATGGAGATTACTAAGAAATTACTAGACGTACAAGCTGCTGCAGCCCCTTATATATGGCTTACCCTTTGCTTCTTGGACCCCTTGTCAGCAGTGCTACAACTAACTAATAGGAGAACTCCTGGTAACCTGATGTTGCGAAGGCTAGCTTTATTATTGGGTAAAAGGCAGCCAACTCATCACCAGATTTTCATATAGAAAGGAGGAGGATTTTTAAACAAAGAAAGTTTATAGACGTATTATATTGAATATACTTCTGTAAACGCATGGTCATCAATGGATGAAGTATTAAAAGACAAATTTGCATACAGTTTTTTTTAAAGAAAAATACACTTCAGCCACGACTTTTTAAATAAACGCTAGGGGTCCAAAACAGTATCATTACACTGTTTCCTCCGGTGTGAAAGGGGGCTTAGGCCACAATCCCACCAGTCGAGAGGGAGCTCTACATGTATCCCTTTTATTAAACTTTCATTTGTATGGTTCCCACTTCAGTGGATAAACGGTCTAAGGCGTCACTTTCGCGTTAGACTGGCCTGCTCTAGACAGGGAGATCAGGGGCTCTAACCCCGGGTCAGGTCTACTGAGGTTTTTTCCTTAATTGTTTCCCACTCTCCTTCCATGCAAATGCAGGTAGACTACTTATAAAATACTTCCTTCCTCATTCTTACCTTATTAGAATAATTATCATATATGCTTATAACATGAACAAAAAAAACTTTTATGGTATTTAATTTATAAGACCTATAATTTAAAATGTGTTTCTAAATTAAATTAAACCCTTTGGAGCAGATACTATTTACTATGCAAGTTATATGTGTGATTCAAGGTTGAATTAGTTTTTAAGTCGTACAGCACGTTACAACATACACATTTAATTCCTCGTTTGATAAATCATAATCTAAAATAAGATATTTACTGTGATATTTAACATGAACACAAACACACAAATAGTATCAACCAGTACATTATTTACAATCAAACTTAATCTAGAACAGCCTGGCTAATACCACCCACCCAGCCTAGTACTTAAATATTTACCAGTGTCGTATCGTGGATTGTTGCGAGGGTAAGCAGATCTTTTTAAAACAATACATGTGATATGTTATACACCACTCTGTCCCCATTTGATCAATCATACATAGACTCTACTCTACACACCTCATATAGGAATATATGTTATTACCCACTCTGTCCCCATTCGACCAATCATACATAGGCTCTGCTCTACACACCTCACATGGGAATATATGTTATTACCCACTCTGTCCCCATTTGACCAATCATACATAGGCTCTGCTCTACACACCTCGCATGTTATTGTTGTTACATGACTAAAGAGTGTTCTACTGAAGGAAAATACAAATTCACAAATACAGTTTAAACAAGTTCTGCCTACCCTGGTAACAAGCCACGCCATATCACTGTAATCAAGATCATTAGTATCGTGATTGACAGATTCACCCTCTATAAGACATTGGTGCGACCTAAATGAAGTATTATTTTATAAAGAAGACCCTCAAACAAAATAAACGTTTTCTTCCCACTATTGTGAGGCCGTATTCAATTGAACTTTACGTTTACGGTGAATTTTTGGCGCCCATTGAATGTTTTTAACGGCGTTCAAATGTATATATCCAAAGTAATTTTTCTGTTCATTACATTTGCTCACAAGATTTCAAAGGCTGCATATTACCTAATAGTGGCTTAACGCGTCCTCTTTGTCATCCATAAAAAAATGTCGGTGACCCCTTGATAACTCCAGATCCCAAATGAGGTATCGTCCCCAGAGATGCGAACCACTGCCCTAAGCCACGGGGAAGGACTAGTTAGGTCTGAAGGCCGGCCTTGTTTGTCACTGCTCTAACAAATTAGCCCTAAGTCACTTTTTGTCCGGATGAAAAATTTCAGTCAAAGTTGAGGCTATATCTCTTATTTCCGGGATTGTTCAAGTCAGTTAAGGCTTTATCAGATAGAAAAGGAAGCTACTGGGGTCTCTGTGATGTACCAGTCGAAGGCATCAAGAAGAAAAGGAAATGAAAGAAAGGAAGCCAAATAGAATTCAATTCACTTTTTTTTTTGAAAGTTGAGAAAGAGAACTGAAGAGCGGGATAAAAATTAAATTATATTTTCTTCTGGCGAAGGCGCGAGTCTTCTGCGTTATTAGAAAAGAGGAGGCCATTTTTACTGGTTTTACAAAGAGTCGTCCGTCCATATGTGTATATGTAAGGGAGTAGAAGGGGGTAGTTCATTCAGTGACGTCGAACTAGGGTAGTTAGGTTACCGAAGCAAGTTTATATATAAAAACTTATTCTTTGAGAGCCTTGACAATGTTACTATATGTCAGTGGCGAGGGAGGGAGGGTAAGAGGGAGGGACAAATGGGGCAGTTTTCATCTCTCTCTACAAGACCCAAATAATTTTAATTAAAACTTAAAATACATCAAATTGAACTATAAAATCGGTAAATGAATGTATGTTAAATAAATTTAATCTACTTTTTTAGTCTAATAAACCACTAATTTCAACAATTTGCCAAGTGAAGACTACTACTCCTTACTGATGAGGGCTCTCACACTTCCCTTTGGGATGAAGGACAAACTTATCTTAAAATAATCTTTATTTTGCTAACCATCCCCTCTAATTCTTAATTTAATTCTGGCTACAACCTTGATTGTTTGACCTAGCGCCCCCCTCCCCCCTTCCACACAAGTAAATGTCTGGGTGCATTGCTATATGTCGTTGGCTATGCGTTTTGGAACATCGTATTTTATATAAATTACAACTAGTTTGATTTATATAAATCCACGGTGACCTGGTGGTCTAGGGGTAAGGTGTCAGACTTTTGTGATGGGGGTACGGGGTTCAATTTTCGGTCTCGGCACAGATTTATCTGATTACCAAACCCTTCCTTCACCTCTGACAAGACATCTTGTGAATGTGAGGAATGCCAGGCCTCC
>CABFOW010000467.1:214019-228577 GCA_902141385.1 Timema californicum | reverse complement strand
GCGGGGAGCAACCTCCTGATATTCTAATCAAAGGGCAAACTCTTAATACCGTAAAATAAACCAAACCAGCTATATTCGCACATTTTGAAAAATGACACTTAGACATGGGACTTGAACCCAGGACTTGGATTCCCGTATCCAGGTGTAATTAAATATATATATATATATATATTAAGATTACATCTGATGCGGCTATATCCGTTGCCTAAAGGACATTTTGATCTCCCAAGTTTCGCTAGTCATGTAGAATTAATGGATTTATTCATAGACCAGTTAATATTCAGAGCCCGGTTTTTGAAGACCTATAAATGATTTAAAAAACCCACATATAACATGATGAAATTTAAAAAAATGATCTTCAAATTTAAAAAAATGACCTAGAAAAGTGAACAAAAATTTAAAATAAATGCACACAACTAAATTAAACATGCCCATTAAAAATGGAAACTTTAACATAATTTTAATCAAATTCAATGTGAAAATAAAGCTTTAATGATGAAACACACCCTTAAAACCGTTGGTACAAACATTCGGTTACTACATAGTGTGTATGTGTATGTTTGGTTGGTCAAAACGCAGCATCGGAATTGCGTCTCTAGTTTGAATCCTCTGATAAGAAACATACGAACTGCGTCCCGATAATTTTAATTATAAAAATGAACTGCGTACCAGTTTTTCTTAGTAATCAAATGAATTGCGTCCCAACTTGTCATACCAGGTACCTTCAAGGCTTGTTGAAGCAAATGGCAGGGGTGATATTATTATATGTGATCGACGAAGGAAATTTATTTCATGAACAATTACTGAAAGGTGATATCGAAACTTATCTTCATATGATTTAAGCCGTATTAGTAACAACATCCTCCACGGTCGCTTTTCGGTTCCATTCACACTACCAAAAACATTGGAGGAACTTCATTCTTCTTATTATTATTAGCACCGCGTCTTACTACCCGTTCGGGTTATACGCAAACTTCATTCTTCTTTGGAAAAATGGGACATTAAGACGATATAAGAAGCACCTTTTTTTATTGGTGAATGATAGCTTTTTTTACGGAAGTTTTTAGCACAGCTTAGCGTCATTTACATGAACGGAACGTTCTATGCTTCTCCAAAGCTGTGTTTGATATTATTCACCATGATAGGCAGTAAAGATGACTTATACACTCCTTTGGCCTTCTTTTTGCTTCCAAACAAAACCGCGAATACTTAAAATGGAGCTCTTGAACATTTAATTTAAAAATTTCGTGAGCTTGGCTTGGACTTAGTTCGATAAAAAGTACTCATTGACTTTGAAGAGGCTATTGGAACAATCTTACCTACAAAAATAATCAAAGGTTGTAGGTTTCATTTAGGCCGGAGTTGGTGGGGGGAAATACAACAATTAAACCTTACTCAAGATTCTGAAATTGGACAATTTTTAAAATAATGATTCGGACAATTAATCTTGAATCCTGGTGACGTGGACGACTGCTTTACTTATGACCTCTTGCTGATCCATCCCGACGACGATGACAAAGTAAGAATCTTTACTCACTAGAATTTTATAAATGTACGATCAGTACATGCAACATTTCTACCCCGCGTCTGAGCAGATCAATCTCTCGCTGCACCATGCACTACAAGTTGCTATGAAACGTTTCGTTATAAAATAAATGGAATGCTGTACTCAGCACACCCGAACATCTTTCACTTTATAAAAGTGTTGAAAAACGTAGTGTGATTCCTATGTAAAACTGTGCAATAAAGGATCTATATGACGTGAAGCGGTACAGACAACGCTTCATGAGGGAGCACATTTTGAAGTATGAAACTAATACAATATCTTGATTTACATTTATCAAACGTGTATGTTACAAATATTTATCAGTGAAAAAAAAGTACACAACCAGTGTTGAATGCAAAGCTATACAAAATATAGAATTTTTAATTATTTTTACCAAACAAATTACTTGGTGTACTGATTTTTATCAACTTTAACTTCTAAAAAAACACAATCTCTCATAGCTTAATTTAATTTGTCATAATATTTACCTAAAATAAGTGATTTAAGAAAAGGTAACCATTTATATTATTAGACTATACCTTAAAGTTGACCTTACTAAACAGGGACGCAATTCGTATAGCAATGTTTTTTTTAAAGAGGGGTGCAATTGGTGTTAAAATTGTATTATGGAACCCAATACACCTGCAGCTGGTCAAAATGTGTGATGAATGGGGGAGGGGAGGGGTAGATAATGGATTATGCATACAGATATAGTCCAGTCATCTAGAACTATCCCTGGTAAAGACCCACGATCCGCAACTGCTGGGGTATGACGTAAACCCCGTACTATGTTGGTGATACAATACATCGTCGATTGCTGTCGGCCCATCACTCGCATCTCAACGCTATCGATATTTCCTCGCGTAGGAGACAAGGAGCACACACACACTCACACACATACATGTAGAACAGGTCCGTGCCTGAAGCGAAGCTCCTTGGATAATATCAGACAGAGACGGACATAGAATGCGCGCACAAGGACAGAGGTAGATGTCAAGAAGCTAACAGAGACTACGTTCGCTATTTGTGGATTAAGTTCCGTCTCTCTCCTACAGGCAGCGCGTGAGAGAGAGTATGAATCTCCTGTCACTGTTGCACAGATGGCGCGGTGGCATGAAACTATCCCTTTCGCTCTTGAGCGCACCATACACTAGCAGTGTCGCCCCCACCCGCCCCTTCTCTTTCCGACGCGTGGCGCGGAGTGTTTCCTTCTCTCTCGTGCTCTCATCTCTTTGGGCCCTAGAGCAGCGCCGGGCCTGGAATTCCGACGCTCCATATCTAATCGCGGCATCAGTGCTGAAAGGGCATAAAGTGCGTTCCGATAATACGAGGCTTTTACCGTGTGGGTGAGGGTTTTAAATATCGGTGGGTCTAATGCCCCTATCCGCTTTATAAATGGCTGGTATTTTCTAGTGAGTCCGGATTTTTGAATCAATTTTCTAAAAAATTTCAAAGTCATTGAAGGGTTTCTCACTCTATTCCAAGTAAATATGGCGCAAAAAAAAAAAACACATAGGCCCAGTCGCCGTGGAGGGTAACCGAACTTGTTATAACTGTACCTGCGATATGTTATCACTCACTCTGTCCCCATTTGACCAATCGCACATAGGTTTAGATCTTTACATCTTATAAATGAATGTATTTCTGTTGATATCTGACCAATGAGAGTTTTACTAAGTTATGAGAACAAATCACAGAGGCAATTTAAACTAACTCTCGCAACGCGACACGACTCGCCACTGTCTAGACCCTGGTAACTAAAATATCATCTTTGAGCCTTTTGATCCTAAGACATTTCCTCGTCCTTTGCGTCTAACATCCCGTCCAGGGTATCCGCATATTTACATTATTAGGTAAGGAATAAGGAAGATCCAATCTAGAGGAAGTGTACCCTCATTTGTGTAGAAAGAGTGCGAGGGAAAATAAACCCATACACCCGGCTGAGATTCAAACTACAAACTTCCCGTTACCGGTAAACCGGATGAGAAGAGATCGACGCCTTTGTCCATGGCTCCCACGGGTGCTGGTCTTAGGACACTGTTTATTCACCCTGCCATTGTTATGATGTGTTAGCGCGTCTAAAACATATACATATAATAAAAATTACCCTTCATTTACTAGTCTTCCCTTTAAGGATTACACTATGACTTTATCTTATAAACTACGCCAGAGTAGAACCCGTCAATGTAATTTTAAAAGGTGGATGTATTTCCTTGAAGGATTACACTATGACTTTAACTTATAAATTGGGCCCTAGTGGAACCCGTCAATGAAGGTTGGCTACCTTTCAGGGCTAACGGAATGTACGTAGAGTAGGAGTCTGGTTTAAACAAACTTTTAGTAAATGCATACTTATGAACGTACTGTCACCATTGATAAAATGCAATTATTCTATTAGTGTTATATTTGAGGTATTGATAATATCTATCCTAAAGTGACAGTTAAAGACAACATAACTTAACGTATGAATTTACTCAGGTAATTTTAGTAACTTTTGTAACTCTAAAATACTGTTTTTTATACCATGATATGGTTATATTTATCATTCCTATCTTATTTCTGCCACTCCTATCACGAATTTGATCGCATTAAAAAAACTGAGTAATACCTTCATATAATTAATTACCTGTAAAGATTATATTTTGACATTAAATACTAAAAGCCTATAAAATGATATCAAATCACAATATTTTTTGTTGTTGTTTTATTTTCCATTTTCATCAAGGTCTCTATGAAAAAAATTTCTGATAGTATTAAAAAAAAGTTTTTTTATATAAAAATAAAATCCTTGCAACAAAAGAGCAATGTTATACAAAACAGTCTGAAAACGCTATGGCCGGTAGAAAATGAGAGGGTTAAGCCCCTCTGGCCCTAATGGCCTCTATATCCTGGGACGACGCGGGGGATAGGGGGAGAGAAGGGGGCTGAAACGTGAGGGGGCTCTGATATTTCAAAAATCGAATATTGATCAGTACGGGCGGAGTTGACGCCTGTGGACAGGATGGAATAGGGAGGGGGGAGGGGTAAAGGGATTGGATTTTAGAGACAGCTCCTGCAGATGAGTATATTGGTCCCTGTGTGAGATGCTCTCTGCCTCGCTATACATATACTCCCTATCTCCCTGTGTAGCATCCTGTTGTCTCTATTCGAAGCCCGACCATGATAGTCCAGTAAATGATATTACATTTCAATTGGCCTACACATAATAATTATATAAGAATACTTTTAAAAAATATCGATTTATCAAATGGTTTGAAGGTTTTTAAAACATACTTAGTTATTTGATATAAAAATGTGTAGGCCTATTTATTTCAATTATTTTTGTTCCTCACCACATCTCACTACCTGTTCAAGTTTATACGCATATGTACTAAATTACACTAATTTGTCAGTGATGAGATTGTTTGAATTTAGAAGAAGTGCACCCGCATATGCGTGAAGGGAGAGTGAAAAGCCATTCAGATAAAAACTCAACAGACTACACCTGACTGAGATTTGAACACCGAACTCCCTGCCACCGGCAGTTCAGTCTATCACTAGAGTAACGCCTTAGACCATGTGGTCACCAAAGAGGATTTAATAAAGCTAAAAGTGTACAGCCGGAATGGGCTGTAATATGAGGTGCTAAAAGTAATAAAGCTAATGAGATAGGAAGGATGAATAAGTTAGAGATTATAGGAGGTAGAGGGTGAGACAATTGGGAGGGGGGGAACCCCCCCTCTTTACCCATTCCAGTGTTCTAAGCACCAACAACCTTATCACCAGCCAACCAGAAATAAATGAGTCCGAAATTTAGTCCGCGTTCCTATATATGTGGGTTGTACATTATTAAATATACTTCCAACATCTTGATAGGTTTTCTTTATTACTAGAAAATTTGATTCCAAACCCCTCCCGACTCCCCTCTTCCCCCTGGTACTGAACCCTTGAAATAGCTTTTATATCCAAGTGAAACTTTTCCCTTAAACTAGTTCTGAAATATTAATGTAAATTATAGAAGTGTTTAAAAAAACTTGACTTTGTCGAAATACCTTCCCATTCCCAAATCAGTTTTCAATAATTTTTTTTATCTTTCAAAAGTGTTCCCAGAAACGTGTGTAATATTCCCGAGATTCCGAGAAGACCTCTATCTAAAGCGTAAACTAGAGAGTGCTCGATCGTTAAGTCTCTCAGGTCACTGGGCAATCCTTGACATTTGCTGGGTTGTGTTAGGAACGAGGATAAGGAGAGCAAAGTTGTGAATTAGCCGGTGATGGGTAAATAACGAGGTCCAATTAGACGCGGAACAAGATTACAGCCACGTAACCAGAGAGACTAACGAGGATAGAAGGTCCAGGGTGCTGTGTTCCATGCACAAGGTCAGGAGTTCTCTTATTGGAGGATATAGACAGAGAGGAGTGATTGTCCAGGGTGCTGTGTAGTCTTGGAGGATATAGACAGAGAGGGGTGATTGTCCAGGGTGCTGTGTACTCTTGGAGGATATAGACAGAGAGGGGTGATTGTTCAGGGTTTAATCTCTGTAATCTTAATACTCACTTAATGTGATTGAATACATTTTGCAATAAATGACAGCTTTTCTCATACCTTTCCACTACCTTATTAGTTTAAATACGTGCTTCAGTGACTGAATGATCTAAGGCGTCAATTTCATGTTGGGCTGACCAACTGTTGATGTGGACATAGATCGGGTCTATTAAGATTGTTTTTTTCCTAAATGGTTTCCCACTCCCCTTCCATGCAAATGCTGGTAGATTACCTCTAAAATGTTTCCTTCTTCATCCCTACCCCATGATAGTTTTTGACATATTTGCGTATAACATGAACAGGTAGTTAGTTAGACGTGGTGATATAAATAGCTTTCATAATTGATGGCCCTAACTAGACCTAGAGCATACGAATGATGGTGATGGTGATGATGATAATGATGATTATAATTATGATGGGAAAGCTTGTCCCCCACTTCGCCGTCAAGTAATCCCGACTAGTGGGTTATCGAGGAAAATTGTATGGGTAAGCAAAGCTTGTTAAATCTGTGTCTGTGATTGGAGATGAACATTTTCCAGGAAATTTTGAATAGGAAGATTTTCTGCAGTGGCGGCTTGCGGGTAAATTATATAGGTGGCACCTAGAGCCTATTATACTTGCAAATTTGGTGTGGTAAGAGACGAGTGGGTTATAAGAAGGGGACATGGTGTGGGGCGGGGGAGGGGGAGTAGTTAGGAAGCACGGGGGATATGTGGGGAGACATATATCGAGCCAACCTTAAAATCATTTTAACTAACTTATTGATGATACAAATTTGAAGTATGATTTATTAACATAACGAGTCTACAAAGGCTCGCATTCATTTGTTTCTTTACTATATTTTTTTTAGCACCGCGTCTTACTACCCGTTTCTGTTTATACGCCTATGTACTAATTACGCTAATGTGTTAGGGATTAGGAAGGTAGAATTTAGAGGAATTGCACTCTACAGAGTGGAAAACTGTTAAGGGAATATCGTCCTCAGTGATCCCGACCGGGCTCGAACATCGATCTCCCTGTCATTGACAGTCTAGTCTATTGCGAAGGTAACGCGTTAGACCGTGCGGCCACCGAGGCTCGTTTGATGATGTTTCTGGTGTTAACGCCCTTAGGAGAAAATTAATCTTAAGTATAAACGTTGACATCTGGGATATATAAATCTCTTATTACGTTAGTTCCATTTAATCAGTTGAAATTATTTTATAGAAATAATAATTGCATATTCTCCCTCTCCCATCTCTTCTACCCGTGATATGTTTTCTCACCCCTCTGTTCCCATTTGACCTATCGTACACAGTTTCTTGCTCTGAACATCTCTCATCAGAATGTATTTCAGTTGATACCTGCCCAGTGAGTGATTATAATATCACAGGTAAATCTTAGACTAAGGTCCGACTGTCATAGGAAGAGACAGGTAAAAAAAAAACTAGGTCTACTTTCCCGTATTCATACGTCAAGTCATGTGATATACCTGCTGTCACTTTTGAAGGATACTACCATTACCTATAAGACAACACTATTAATATAGTAAAAGGTTATCAATTTCGGCCGCAAGAAAAAAATGTTTATGTTTTGTTAAAAGATACCCTTTTGAATTGGGCTGTAGCTTTACTTACCCTGGCAACACTCCACGACACGACACTGACCCAAGGTATCTTTGACCCTGCGATGCTAGCAAGTCGGGAAACAAGCTCCCAGGCCTCGTGATCTCCTTCCCGCGTTTATAAAAAACCAATCATCAGCGAAACGACGTCACGACTCGAGCGTCGATATATCGGTGAAGACTCCCCGAGTCAACAGGGAGGCGCCCTATCTCGACCGACGCCCCACGTTGACTTGTATCTCGTCAGCCAATAAGGGGAGCGACAACGAACAGCACTTTTACACATGAGATTGTACCCTCATATGTGTACTCACATGTCGGCTACTATCTCTTTCACATGCGGAACTCCACCGTCACTTACGTTGGACCAGTGTCGTGTCTCGGCTTGTTTACAGAGAAAGCAGAGTTAGTTTGTGATGTTCTCATCACTCTGTAGAACACTTATTAGTCAGGTATCAACAAACACACATTATCATGTGAGGTGTATAGAATGGAGCGAATGTATCATTGGTCAAATGGTGACAGAGTAGGTGATAACATACATTCCCATGTGAGGTGTGTAGAGCAGAGCCTATGTATGATTGGTCAAATGGGGACAGAGTGGGTGATAACATACATTCCCATGTGAGGTGTGTAGAGTAGAGCCTATGTATGATTGGTCAAATGGGGACAGAGTGGGTGATAACATATATTCCCATGTGAGGTGTGTAGAGCAGAGCCTATGTATGATTGGTCAAATGTCAATCACTTCATTGGTATTGTATTTATGCGTTGTGGTTTGACCATGTTTTGTTTGTGTTTCTTTCTTGAAGACTTGAGGATGGAAAGCACGGAAACTATAAATGTTAACAATAAATGTCAGCTCCTCAACCATCTGACCCCAAGGAGACCGGTATTACGGATAAGTGGAATCATAGTTTATAAAATTATCCTAATTTCAATAATTTAATAACAAATTTCCAAATTAAACTAACATACTTTGGCCTAAATCATTGGGATTTCTACCTTCAACTAGTGGGCTCTTTCAAATTTATATGACTCTCAAACATTATACACCAGAATAATGTAATCTTATTTGCACTGGATAATTGTTAAGGGTAAAAATAGTAAAAAGGGTAAGAAGTAAAACTAATCAATTTTCTAAAGAAGGGGTAGGTAAAAGGGGTAAAATTATTAAAAGTTGAAAAAAGGTTAAAAAGTGTGAAAAGTAAATATACATTTTTTGACATTATTTTACCACTTGTTATCCCTTTAACCCTGTCCACCTTTGTTACCCCTAAAAAACTAATTGCTCTTTTTTTGCCCATTAAGCACATTTTACCCGTTTATTCCTTTTACCTCTTTAATCATTTTAAACTTTTATCCTTTATATCCCTTTATCAAATTATAACAAAATACTATTTATTCCATGAAGTACCCGGCTTTGTGACGGGAAAAATATTTTAGAGCAAAAAGGTTAAATGTAAACGGTTAAAAAAGGGTAAAAACTAAATCAAATCATTTAAAAAATGATAATTAATAAAACAAAAAGAATTTAAATGATAAAAAGACTACTAAGGGAAAATGTAAAATTTTTTAAGGAGAGCCAAAAGTAAATATAGTAAAAATATAAAGGGGATTAAAGTTAAAAGGGGTAAAAACCACATAGAAAAATAGTATTCTATAATATATCAATTTCGAGCTCTTTCATTTTCCAGGCTTGAATTTTGAAAATCGATATGTTCATACGTCATTCGGCTCTGCAGGAATGTCTATTGACTTACATGTCAGTCTTCTATTCTATATAACATCTAAAAGTGTTTTTTTAATAGTATATTAGTTTTATGAATCTTTGTGGAACCCACCTTTCCTATTTACTGCTTCTTCATTGTAAAATTTAAATGTCAGAACTTAATGTTTGATTGAGGTATTTCTTATATCCACCTGACAAATTTCATTGTTCTACCACACTGAAAAATAATTTATTATTTTAGTTTTGAAAATTTTGAAAACCCCTATTTCACCAGCCCCTTTCTAAATAATAAATACTGTTTATTTAAAACTCACATGTTATTTGAGTAGCCCCTCTACATTCCTGGCAAATTTTATCTGCCTCCCTTAAAAGTTTTTTTACCCAACCCTCCATACCCCCTCACCCATATTTTTTCCATCTGAAATCTTAAGACTTTTATGGTTATTTGGAGTGGTTTTTTTTTATACCTTCTTGTCGATTTTAAATTTCATACCACACGGAAAGTAGTTGTTTCTAAATTGTAAACCCACACTACCCGCTTTCCATTTAAACAATTTCTGCTTAAAAATCTTTAATTTTAAGACGAATTAGGTTGTCTGGAATTGTCTTTCAATTTTCTAGCACACCCAAAAGTTTTCTTTTCTGTTAAGGCCTTCTCGCTCCCCCCCTCCCCTTCCTCTCCATATTGTTTACCAAATTCTCAATTAAAAAATCACTATTTTCAGCCCTTTATAATTATTTGGAGTGGTCTATTTACCAGTTTGTCAAATTTAAGTTTTATACCACCCTAGGAAGTAGTTGTTAACGATTATTTTTTGAACTTTTGAACCTCCCAATCCCTTTTATACAATTAATTCACTCTTAGAAATCTCAAATTTTAAGATTTATTGGGGTATCTAGAGTTGTTTCTGTAAATCTTTGCCAAATTTTAATTTTATACCTCATATATATATATTTTAAATTATAGGCCCCCCCAATTTCCTTAAGCCCCACTTTGAAATCTCCAAATTTTAGATTTCCGGAGGCAATCCCGTTACCTTCCTGCCAACCAAAATTTCAAGTCTCCAGGCCCTGAGGTTGAGAAAATACGGTGATGAGTGAATTAGTGAGTCGCACACCTTTTTGCCCCTCCCCTCCCTCTTAGGGGATGAAATTTGAAAAACTCTCAAAATGTCAAGCCCAATTATAGAAAAGAACTTTAATTCAATTCTTAGTAAAAACACCAAGATCTAAAAACGCGATACCTCAATTTTCACTGAAAGTTTGTCACCATTATGGTATTGATTGTTTTAGCCGATAAATTCATAACAGAATACAACAAAAAAAGTTTTAAACTATTAAAGAATGCGTTTTTTTTCCTATTCCATTACTCTATACTTTGTGGGAGTAAAATGGTGTAACGTTTTGTTACAAATGTCTGAAACAAAGTTATTGGAAACCTCACTGATTTCTAGCTAGCTGTTACAGGAATAAGCTATATCGTTCAGAAAAGCATTCATATTGTTTGGAATTATTAGCACCACTAGTGGATGCAGGCTTAGGTTAAGTTGTCGCGCAGAGTATTTATGCTGTAAGGAACTTTTTGGCGTCTATTATGTGTGGCTGAGTCCAGGTTTTATAAATACAGACTATATAATAAATGGATGGGACCATAACTTTTTTTCTACCCTATGTTATTGATTAATTCTTTATTTTTGTCCGTAACATTCTTAAGAGCTATTTGTTAATATCTATTTATTTCAGAAAAAAAAAAGCCTCCACCCTAAATGTCAGCTTGGATAGTCTATAGGTAATGTCCAGAGACATTTTTCATTTTTTCCACCATCAATAATGTAACACTCCTTACAAATGACGTGGACAATTGATTGTATTTCAAGCTCAGCGGTAAAATACCTCTGTGGAAGTAGAAAAATACGGAATGGTGACATAATGAGTTCTACTTTACACACGCGACACATGATCATAATGGCTGAAGATATAGAGTAAACTCTAAGTATATTTCTTGTTCCTAAAAACAGATGCTTATATCCAGAGCTTAAGAACCAAGATATTCCCTAAGCCAATTTTTTTGTATCCCCTAACTTCACTAATACTTGTACTAACATGCCCTGAAGTGAACACACACGCTAAATGCGCACAATTTGTCAGCGGCTGATCCTCCTGCATCAACCAATACTTGCCCCTTAGGGGCTAGACACACACACGAGCAGTAGGATAAGCTTAATAAAGCTGTGTCCATCTGTAAGCTGTTTACCTCGCCATCATTCATAAGTGGTTTCCTCTCTCCCTTCTTTTATATGTCCTCTAACGCCACTGTGATGGTCATGTTTACACAGCATTCGTCTTCGTTACGTGCGGCGGTAATTTGTAAATGGTCACACGTTCTCCCTATGTTTTTTAAGGGGGAGGGGGGGGAGGGGTTAAGTGAGGACCGGTCATGCATAATATTCAATGTTCATGCAAATAAATCAGCTTTTGTTGTTTCGGGATGAGTAATAACCGATTTTAAAAAGAGGACGGTGGGTAGAGGGGGTTAGAAGGATAATTTATTTATCTGTCATGTGTCTTGTTTTATTAAACAATAATGTAACTTACAACTTACCATTCAGTTACCCTGCTAGGAAATATTTTATTCTCTTTAGGTAAAAATATTAATAAACCTAGTAAAATAAAAAAAGGTAGTGGGATTGATTATATTTTTTGTGTTAGTTGTGTGTAGAGGGGGATGAATTGTTTATATTTCTTTTAGTGCTGAATATTTGGCATGTCTCGGTGAACTTATTATATTATATTGTCGTCACTTCACATTCAACCGTATATTATTTATTTACTAGCAAACACCAACGTCCAGTTTTAAGAAGGATTCACCTTATGATTAAAGTTTTCCATGCTTCAAACATTTTTTTTACTGTTATAAATATATAGACCTATGTTTAAGCTTATTAGAAATAATAATTCAACATGGTTTGTCGGGAAATAAACAAATGAGTTTATCATGTTTAGATTAGTAATTCATTCCAACCAAGCTATTATGGTCCAATTTTCATTGGAAAGGACTTTTAGAAATTACAAACCATTTTTTTTGTGGTCAATATTACTAACATTTTACTGTATTATTGGTGTTATTTTGACCGCCTTTGTGGTTTAGTGGTCAGGGTTCCTGGCTACAGATCCAGAGGTGTCGGGTTCGATCCCCGGCGCTTTCAGATTTTCTGTGAAGCAGTGTGTTTGTAACAGGGTCAACTCAACCTCGGGAAAACAAGTGCTACTCGAATGAAAAAATAGCGACTTTGGTTTAGAAAACTGAGCTTAATGGTCAGAAAGTTTGTTGTGCTGATCGCATGACACCCTCTTTCCGCAGAAGGTGGTACTATATTCGCCAACAATCTGTGACGTCTCGGTCGATATATCTAGATTACGGGATGACGTCATTAAGTTGGAGTTATTGTTATTTCACGGTTATTGATAATATATATTAAAAGTGACAGCCACAGAACACATGACTTGACGTATGAACACGTGAGAATATATCAAGTATCTTTTCTTGATGTCAATTCCCCAAGAAAATCGGACTGTAGATTAATCTACGTGGGATTTAACCTAGATATCCTTTGGGTAAAACTACACAAATAAGATATTACGGTTATTAAGCTCTTTATCACTATTTGTTCACGTTTGTTTAGGTTGACTGCACCGTGGAGAGTGAGGCTTAACTATGCTTGCGCCAGTGAGATATGAACTCCAGCTCTCTGTTGAAGTGGTATTACGAACGCTACTACAGAGTATGATGGATCACACCTCAAGGAGATATCAGGTAAATTTAAGCATAAACTAATTTATATAAAATGAATCACAACAAAGAATCAAAATCGAGCGTCTTTCCCTAACAAAACAATCAAGGCCACGAGAAATGTAGGATAGAGTCCATTCTTGGTAGGAAGGAATGACTGGCAAGTCTTTTTTCTTGTCAAAATCTTATTATATAGTAAAATTCTGTCAGGGAAAAAAGGCCTTCCAGACCACCCCCTCCTACCATTAACAGGTTGTCTTTATAAATTAACCCATCTGGAATAACCTTTCTAAATTAGTACAACCCTATATTTGTACTATATTGAGCCAATACTGACTATCACTCACGTATATCCGACGATTTAATATATTAGGCCTATTTATCTATCCGGGCTGTCAGAATGTTTAGGCTCTACACTAATAAAGTAGGGATAAGGTGGAATTTTGAGGAAGTGTGCCCTGTGTTTTCATTAAGGGAGGGTTAGAAACCATTTGAAGGTTGCAAGAGGGAAAAAGTTGAAAGTCACATTACCCACATATCCGAGGACAACAACTTATATATCTCAAACCCTGTAAAAATCATAAAAACACTTTTTTTAAATTAATTTAAATATGACAGATACCTAAAGTGCAATAGAAAGGTTTCATGATTGTTTAACAGATGGCAGCACTAACTTAATTGGAACTAAAATAATTAGACTTTGCCACTTTTTCTTCCTTGTCCCCTTCATTTAAGAGAGAACTCCCTCATTACACCCGACCGGTATTCTAACCCCGACCTCTCCGTCACCGTCAATCCGGTCCAAAGTGAGGGTGACGCTTTAGACTAAGTGACCACCGCTGCGGGTTTTAAATGTCTGTTAAATTATTATTATTATTAGCACCGCGTCTTACTACCCGTTCGAGTTATACGCACTTTAGCTAATGTCATATGATAGGGTGATTGTGAGATGAATTGAGATGAAATGGAGGACCTACAGTTTAACGTGGAATCCGAACCACGGTGGAGGCCTGGCATTCCCCACATTCACAAGTTGGTCTGTTAAAGATAAAGCTACATCAAGATTAAATATTGAACTTGTCTGGACAAGTATGTCCTTTATTTGGATGCGAGGACTAGACAGAAAGTCACGGGATAAAATTATTCTGTATATCTCGTTAGGCCTATCAATTTTATGTAAATTCAACGTCCGTATGAAAATAATCGTTTAATTTCCTTAAGAAGTGTCCCCCATTCCTCCCTCCGGTGATGGCTAGACATCCGTTCTACCGTTTTCCCGCCATTTGTTGTCTATGCGACGCAATACGATCACGCTGTTGCCATTTCTCTTTCTACTAACCAATAGTAAAATAAAATATCCCCC
>CABFOW010000467.1:182393-213935 GCA_902141385.1 Timema californicum | reverse complement strand
CAAAAAAAAAACAACACTCCACGTTAAGGAAAATGTGTCTTCCATGAAAAGTTGTGTATAATTAATGACGAGTTCTTTGGTTTATCTGTTAAGGAGGTACAAAACCTTATAGAAGGAATAGCCAAGTATCGCCTCCAGGACGAAATAAAAAGGAAAGAAAAAAACAACCAACCGGCCGGCTTGCCTTCTTTCTGCGAGATTATTAATGATGTATCGTGCACATTTCGCTTCTTTTTATTATATCTTTCTCTCTTCCCCTAAACCCTGTTTTTTTTTCTCCTCTCTGCTTCTAATCCATGTTGTCCATGTAAAGGACACAGGACATTATGAGCGGCGTCTTTTCTGCGCAGGCGTCGAGACGCTAGAGGCTGAGGGGGGTAGAGAGACGTCCGAAAGAGGATAGCAGCCAGCTATGTCCTGAATATAATGCACGGTTCATGCGTGGAATTTATTAGAGATAGAGTCCATCTTTCCTCCATTCTAAAAATGATACCTCGAGAGTATGTGTTCTCAACTTTTACCCCCTTACCCCACCGTACTTTTTTATATTTTTATAGTTTCAATATAAAAAAGGGTGAGACGATGTAGGGAAAAATGTTTTGTTAGGGTAAATATTCGACAGAGTGCGAAAACGTCTCAAATGACGATTAATCGCGAGATTAAACTTTAACTTGACGTTTAGTTTTATTAAACACTAGAAGAAGTATCTATTGCGTGGTTACACCTGGCAACGCTTTTCTTTGCTTCAAACAGACAGAAACAAAATCTCTTCATTTTATTTCTTACGAACCAGTTTTGATTTTTTTTTAAATCAAATTTTAAAATTCCTGCTTCTAGAGGCACACTTTCGTGTACATGGGCTACTTACTAATTTATAAAATTTCAGACCTTTTTGTGCGGCAGATATAATGCAATGCTCATGACAAACAAACAAACTATTCATTTTATTAATAGCCTGTAGAAGATTAACAAAGATTTAAAAAAAACTATTAACGCTCATGTTTGATATAATAGGCCCAATTATGTATTAAATTACTTCGGGGCATGTCGCCAATTAAATATATTTTTACTAATGTCGTGCCATGTCGTGGAGTACTGTCAGGTTAATCAGAGTTAGTTTAAACTGTACCTGTGATATGTGCTCATCATTTTGTAGAATATTCATTGTTGATGTCGTGGAGTGTTGCCAGGTTAAGCAGAGTTAGTTTAAACTGTACCTGTGAAATGTTTTCATCACTTAGAACACTTCTTGGCAGTGTTGTGTTGTATTGCCAGGGTAAGCAGGGTTAGATACAGTTTTAACAAGCTCTATTACCCCAGAAAAAGTTCATATCAGAACACAGATTGGCACCTTAGTTCTAAAATTGCCAATTTATATTTAACATTTAACTCGACCCACTCAACCTCATGAGGACAAATAAGAAGCTACTTGCATAAAAAAAGTAGCGGCTCCGGTCTAGAAAAAATGAGATTAACTGTAGAAGATTTCGTTGTGCTGATCACATGACACCCTCTATCTGCAAAAGTTGGCATTATATTTGTCAACAAACGGTGGCCGCTCGGTCGGAATAGCTCAATTATGGGCTTACGCCATAGAGGTTTTGGATGATAAAGGTTTGTTTCCCTGATAACATAGCTCTGCCATAGGTATATATCCTGTTTTTTTTACGTTAGTGCGATTTACACGCATACATCTCAATTCAACTGTGGCAGAGAGAAGAAATACCATCATAAAAGGGTTCCCATTTTATCGATCAAAAATAAGTAATTAATAGATTCAGTTCTGTTTCACACACATTGAGGGATACGGGGATGAAGGTCTTAGGTTTAGATCGAGCTACCTTTTATCAATATATCTATAGTCGTTTAGTTGAATCTAAAAAAATTGTTTGAGAAAGCTGGATTGTAAGGAATCGAACTGATATTCGTCCGGAAAGAACATAGGAAATTCACGAAATGTAAAAAAACAAAATCTGTCGGGGATCGAGCTGAATCTTGACTTGAGTACGAGCAGATCACACAAACTGACTCGCTGTAAATGAATCAATTCTTAATTTTTCTCTTCAAATAGGACTTTACGAATCAATTTTCTATTACCGGACAACTGGGTGTGTTGGTCACAGAATTAAGTTAGTCTGTAGACCTGCTTCGGTGATCGCATAAGGCGTTACTACCGTAGCGGGGAGATCGGGATTCTAATTACGTTTGACTGTAGCCTAATGAGGATCGTTTTCTTAATGTCTTTCTACGCAAATGCGGGTACGCTTCCTCTAAATCCAAATTTTATCATCTCTAGCAGATCAACATGGTTATTACACATGTTTATGACCTGAACAGTCCGTAAGACGTGGTGCTAAGAACCATTGCACTTCAATTTATTTTTATTTTAAAAATGTCAATGTAGGCCTATTTGAAGATATTTGTTTAACATGTTTATCTAAAGATACGTGTTGTGACTTTGCCAGGACTCACACCCGGGACCTGCAACTAAATAGCTAGTTTCCCACGTTGTTATAAAAACCTCCGCGTGTAGCGCTGTGGAGTTGTGCGGCTGTTGCACGCAGTAGACGCTTGCTCACATTCTCGCTGGTCGATATGTCGGAGCATGGCAGGAGAGGACGCTGTGGAAAGATGCTACCGCCCTCGCGTGGCAGGGCTTAGAACACACGGCCCCATGGACCCGTATTAGTGGCGTGACGTGGCTTGTTGCCAAGGTAGGCAGAGCTAGTCTAAACACTCCCTGTGATATGTTGTCATCACCCAGTAGAACACTCATTGGTTAAGTATTAACATTCCCATGTGAGGTGTGTAGAACAGAACCTATGTGTGATTGGTCAAATTGATACATAGTGGGTGATAACATATATTCCCATGTGAGGTGTGTAGAACAGAGCTTATGTATGATTGGTCAAATTGATACATAGTGGGTGATAACATATATTCCCATGTGAGGTGTGTAGAGCAGAGCATATGTATGATTGGTCAAATGGGGAAAGTGTGTGTGAGCATACCACATGTACAGTTTTAACAACCTACCCTGGAAATATTTCACGACACGTCAATGACCCAAGTTTTCAATGCATACCTAATGAGATATATCGGATCTGGGTTAAATCTCAAGTGGTGTCAATATTCAAGAATTTGGAAATCTCAAAAACTCTAGTGGTGTGATTAAGCTTTCATTTATTTGAAGGAAAAAAATGCATTTTATAAACACAGGCTAGTAACAGCGCACTCTACTTACAAACCTATTTGACCGAGGGCAACTTCAAACCATAATTAACGCCATGAATGATACGATCTGGGTTTTGTTTGTTTGTTTGTAAGTCTACACGCGAATAATACATTAATGTTGTTACTTAGAGGATCAAACCAGAGTCCTGGTATCGTTCACACTGGCCATTCAACCACTAACATTGGCCACATTTGTGTCGTTTCATTAGAACCCCTTCCCGCCCCCCGCCCCCCACATACACACCTGAGCACGCGGACAGTTACATTAGTCTCGCTTGACGAGGAGGTCTGGCCTAGAAGCTAAGATTTTTAGGACGGGGAAGAGGTGTTAAAATGGTTTAAGGCGTCATTCTAGCAATGTAAATGTGACTGCTGCTGATGAAGAGACTGGGGTGTACTGAGGGTGGCTTTCTTAAAGTGTTTTCCATTCTCTATCCCCACAAATGCGGGTATACTTAATCTAAATTCAACCTACCACGTTTATAACACAGCGTATATACTATATATGCGTATAACCCGAATAGGTAGTAAGATGAAGTACTAAAAAAATAGTGTGGTCCTACCTTCGTTCTAAAATTCTGTTTGTTTTAGAAAAGGAAGGAACTTTTGTTCCGCCACTGGCCCCTGGCTAGGTCGGCTGGCCCGCAATGTTCCGATGTGCTTTGGATGTCTGAGATTCAGGCGCGCGCGCGCGCGCGCGCACACACACACACACACACACACACACACACACTTAAAACTTAGAATAGGGAGCGCTACTTTACAGTTGCGACGGGATTATTTCAAGTTTCAAGCGAAAAGTCGCAAACAATCTCCTTGTGGAGGCTCATTCGCAAGATTAAGGCGTGTGAGACGTAATCACACCTTTTGTGTGTGTGTGTGTGTGTCTGCACGTGAATTTTTTGTGTTTGTGTTAAATTGATCTCATAACATGTAATCCATGTGTATTTTAGCTTTAGTTATTCTCTTTCATTATTTGTGTGTTTGTATGAATATCATTCTGTTAAACTTAATTTTAATTGTATTGGTGAAGTGTAAGAAAAGCCGGTAGGCCTAACTTCGCCACTAAAGTCTATTATTATTATTATTATTATTATTTTCACCTGGGATCTACAATTTAATACATTGGTTGCAAACCTTATTTAAGAGCACGCATCCAATAAATCAAATGCCCATAGAAATCTTGAGTTATAAAATTTATAAATTCAGCTTTAATTAACATTGTTAATAATTATGTCATTTGCTTGTTACTATTATTATTATTGTTATTATTATTAGCACCGCGTCTTTCTACCCGTTCGGGATATACGCACTTACGCTAATGTTTAATGGTAGGATGATTGTGAGATGAAATGGAGGACCTACAGTTTAACGTGGGATCCGAACCACGGTGGAGGCCTGGCATTCCCCACATTCACAAGATGTCTTGTCAGAGGTGAAGGAAGGGTTTGGTAATCAGATAAATCTGTGCCGGGACCGAGGATTGAACCCTGGACTCCAGCACACAAGTCCGACACCTTACCCCTAGACCATCAGGTCACCCCTGATTGTTACTAATTCCACTCCAAACTTCATGGCGGAATTTCACAATTGAGCTATACCGATTGAGCGACCTTCATCTGTAAGTGAAGATAGTATCAACCTCCGCAGATATAGGGTTTTCATATGTTCAGCACGATATGGCTGCTGATCTCAGTTTTATAGACCGAAGCTGCTGCTTTTTTCATTCAAGTAGTTCGTCATTTGACCTCACAAGGTTGAGTCTAACACCGTTTCAGACTTAACTGCTGTACAGACAATCTGTAAGCACCGGGAATCGAACCCGGGACTTCTGTATCCGGGAACCCTGACGACTAGGCCATAGAATGGGATAAATTAATTCTACTAATATATTATACAAACTTTATTGGTGACTGTCACTCTTTCGTGCAAAAGACCACTACACCGATTGTGCTGAAATTTCGCAGGGACACAACTAAGACGTGCGTTAACATATTGATTAAGTTAAAAATCTACGTCCGACATTTTTGTTTCAGGATGGTGGTTATAAAACATTCTTTTTGCATTATCCCCCCCCCCCCCCTCCCAATCAGCTTCTGTATACAGGATTATTTTATCAGCTTTGAACAGTCCTAGAAATACATGATAGGTGAATTATACGACAGCCATCTTTGAATAAAATGGCGCTTTTGGAACACTAATTTCAATATATCCAGCTCCTAAGCTACGTGAAGTCCGGTCACAACCAATAATAATAATAATAATAATAATAATAATAATAATAATAATAATATTGCTATAATTATTTTTATTGCTATTAATTATTATTTATATATTCTTTCTCCAAAAGAGAATATTCAATCCCTTTAACATTGGAATATTAACATTTATTAAAAACAATAGGATACATATAAAATCTATCCCTTGCGAACAACGGGTAATTAGCTAGTATTATATATTATTATTATTATTATTATTATTAGGCTACTATGGGTTTTTGTAGTATTTCCTACAGAAATAAATAACATAATACTATAGTTAAAACGTTTTAGGAGACCTATTTACAATGTGTATGAAATTTCTACTGTATGAATGATGACGTTTTAGAAATCATATTATATTCATAGTAAGTATTTAACAGGAGAAAAACTTCCTGACAATAATAAGGAACCAATAATTTTTTTTCAAGAAACTAAAACAGTTATTTTTTTATTTTTTAAATCTTAGAGTCGGTGTAGGGGGTAAGGGAAATTACACAGAGAGGGGATCCAATTATCAAACAAGTAATCTACGTTACATAAAATTCGTTTATTAGATGTTTTGTAACTTTCAAGAATAATAGTTTACGAACTTATTCAATTAATGCTTAGAATGAAGCTATATTTTCATAATGTTGACGATTTATTATGGAACTGCACTAAAACGTAACATAAAAATACTTTAACGTACAAATTAAAATATAAATAGAATGTCTTAACAAATTTTAATCTGACACTCCAAAACAATAACAAAAACAACGAATCGAATCAGTCCGTTTTAAATTTGAGTAAATGTTTTTTCATCCAACAACCAAACGTTTCAATTAAATAAAATTCCCACTTTGAACAGTTTAAAGAGAACCTTTGCGATTTCGCAAAAAAATTATTTGAATTAAACTAAAAGCGAACCTCCCCCTCCCCCTGAAAAAGTATGATCCCCATCCTCCCTTATTCCACTACTTAAACAACAATTTAAATGCCAACCACTTACCCCTTACGCCCGTCCCAGAGTTCCTTATCAAATAAACATCCGACATAGCAATTAAAGAAAATAAGCATTAGAATAAATTACTTCCCTCTGCCCCCGACCCCTTCTCTCTAAGCCCCCAAACAACTCTTCTTTCTTTCACCCGGAGAACGGAGCCCGGTGTAATTTAACATTCAATTAAAATATTCTTCTTGAAACACACGATAGATAGGGCTGGGGGTTCCCTTTTCGTAAAACTGAGCGGAAAATGGGAGGGAGGGGGAAGCGGTTGGGACTCAAAAAGGAAATAACTGGTTCATCAAAGGCTTGGGAAAAAAAAGGGTTGGGAGGAGAGGAAGGGGAGAGTAATCTTATTACGAGTCGAAGTAGGGGTGGTTATGATAGAAAATAATGTAGAGTAAAGAGGAAAGGGGTAGAGGGAAGGAAAGAAGAGAAGCTCTGTGATTGGTCGCCGGTTGGCGCCACTGTTTTGTTCTAATTACACCCCCCCTTCTTCTTTTTCTCATCCATGAGTAAGGGGTTGAGAAGAGAAAAGGGGAAGGGGGGGTCCCTAAGATACACACACTTCCTTCTGATTGGAAGATGCGCAGCTCTATGACGCATGCGCGAGAGCTAATTAGTGGCCGTGCGACTCATTACGCTGAGACCAATTAACACCGTGCGAGGGTTGTAATTGGTCGGCGCCTAGCGAAGGCGGCTAGAGGGTAAGGGGGGGGGGGACACACTCGCGGGCATCAGCCAATTAACGGAGGACTCTTTGAGAACGTAATTGACGCCCGCTTCATTCCCCGGGTGGAAAAAATAGGAAAGCGAGGGGGTGGGAGGAGAGGGAATTAATGACTACCCGGACGAAGAGACGGAAGACTTTTAAGAGAAAATTGAAATTTAGAAGAGACAAGAAAGAAAGAGATAAAAAATAAATAAAAAATAATGAAATTGATTGGTATTTACACTTCAGCGAAGAGTAAGCGAGATCTTGTGTTACGATTACAGATCGGTATCCTTGAAGATTTAATTTTAGAAGACGTAGTAAAAAGAAAGAAGAAAAGGAACCAAAACCTGGGTTGTTTCTAGAACGAATTGAATTTTTTTTATCAATTGACAATTTGTTCTGGAAGATTGGGTTAGTGGCATCTATAACCGATTGTTTATTGCTGCTTCTTGGATCCAATGCGTACGTTAATGTATCAGTTAATTTTATTATTTTGATTTGATAGTCCTAAATGCACAGTGGCATGTCGTACCGTGAAGTGTTACCAGGGTAAGCAAAGTTAGTCTAGACTGTACCTGCCATATGTTCTAGTCACCGCGTCTTGCTACCCGTTCCGGTTATACGCACTTACGATAATGTGTAATGGTAGTGTGATTGAGAGATGAAATGGAGGACCTACTAGTTTAACGTGGAATCCGAGCCACGGTGGAGGCCTGGCATTCCCCACATTCACAAGATGTCTTGTCAGAGGTGAAAGAAGGGTTCGGCAATAAAACAAATCTGTGCCGGGATCAAGGATTGAACCCCGGACCCCCAACACAGAAGTCTGACACATTACTCCTAAACCGCCAGGTCGCCAATTGTCATTCAGTATAAAACTCATTGGTCAGGTATCAACAAATATACATTCCCATGTGAGGTGTGTAGAGCAGAGCCTATGTTTGATTGGTCAAATCGGGACATAAGTGATGACATATTACAGATCCAGTTTTAACAAACGCTGATTAACCTGGCAACCCTATGTGACACGACACTTCTTGTAGGGTACATAGGATACTTATGAACAATAATAATAACATCTGAGTATTAAATGTATTGCTATAAATTAGCCCTGACCACTTGAGTGTATAAAACTGTAAATATCGAAGGTTTGTAATCGAGATTATAAAAATTGTGTCTATAGTTTAAAGTTCTAGATTAAGTGAGCAGAAATTCCTTAACTCCAGAAATAAAGTGGGTTATAACGTTCGTGGGTGGAGCTGTCCGGCAATAGGAGAACAAACAGGGAAAAGAAAAATAGTAATACATTTCATTGTGTGACCCTCCCTATTAAATGGCATCATTCGATTCACAAAGGTACATTCTACGCTCCGGATATTTATCTCATGATTATCAACCGAAATATATGGATAATGTTGACTTTTAAACTATCTTTACTAGTTTATATGTGTATAGAGTAATCGAACATAGTTTTTTTTGTCGATTCCAAACACCCAACTCGTGCATTGTTAAAGGTTTTTTCCAATATTAAACTTAAACGTAACATCTGATTAATAATATCTCAGCTATATAAGCAGGCCCGCCTAACGACGTTCCCTAATTGGATATCTCGAAACTATTTTGCGAAGTAGATCTTGACTTGACACACACATAATCACTCCACGTAGACGTCAATGTACGAGATAGAAAGAGAGGGAAGAAAAGGAGTAAGTTACCTTGTGAGTCCTCTTGCATATGTGCGATTAACATTCCCCCTTTTCCTCTGATGAGTATACACACTCACTCTGATATTAGCTCCTAGACACCATTGACTTGCATTTCAAAATTATATTCCTCTTGTTTCCTATTCTAGATAGACATTTGCTACCACTGCCTCCTGGCAGGAAGACTCCTACAGGCAGTTTCCATGAATAAGCTAAATAGATTTAAGTTTTATAGGATTTATAAAAACATATGTTTACAAAAAACTACTTCAAGCTAAGACCCGACTCGGTGGCGTAGTTGGCTAACGCGCTAGTCCGTGTTGAGCTCGACTGCTGAGGACGGAGAGATCGAGGTTCGAATCTCGGTCGGGTGAACTGAGGGTGGTTTTTCCTAAATAGTTTTCCACTCTCTCTCTCCATGCAAATGCGGGTTCACTTCCTCTAATTCAACCTTCCCAATTCCTAACCCATTAACGTAATTAGTACTTAAAAAGCGTATAACCCGAGCGGGTAGTAAGATGCGGTGCTTATATTTATATTACTTCAAGCTATAAATAATAATTTTGTGTCACTGTAGGACGATTCATAAGTTGAGATATTTGATAGTTTATGGTTTTTGTTTCAACGTTATATCTTTTAAAACTCGCCGAATAAAACGTAAACATGAGAAATCTATTCTTGACGTCACAGGTAGGTAACGTCCTTAACAAATTCTGCTTACCCAGACAACACCTCGCTACACGCCACTGCAAAGGACTATCTACACCAGTCACGTAAAATTCGCGACCTTATCTATGATGTTGTGCAGACCGCGGACCTTTTGACGAACTGTTAAACAATGATACCTTATTATTATTTTTATAAACGTCGTAGAAATACAACCTTTAAGAATGTTATAGTTGGGAATTCGACCTAGTTTGGAGAAATCTGAGGCTGGTGTGACAAATTTGTACTATTTCTTCGATATGGATTAATTCCCAAAAGTTGTGTAATTTGTGCACCCAATTATGTGCATTGTTTGACAGCACATGAATGTGTTAACAGTTGGTTTCTCACATGAAATCGAACCACACTCACGAACTATCACGGCCTACAAACACACATTTGCCAACAATTAGAAACGGGACTTTGGCACAAGATCTATGACACGACAATCCCACCATTGCCGCCAACAAAAGAGTTCAAAGTTTTGGTAAAAAAAAAGGAGGGGTGAGTCTTATTGTTTTATAAAGAAGTTTATTCTACCTGGTGGCAGAACGATCTAAAGGCAGGCTTACACGCTACGATAAATGCTAGCAATTTATCGTTACGATCAAATTGTTACGATTTATCGTTGCGTGTAAACAGGACATTGTAGCGATTTATTGGAATTGGAATTGGATTGGATGGTTGATGCCGGCCGGCAACAATTTCTGCAAATCTTAACGACAAGTTGGAACGTGTAAGCGAGTAGCTGCCGTTCATAGCTACGATTTGACTCAGTTTGCATTTTTTTAAAATACTTTGTAGATAGCCTCAGAGGTTTCCGGGATTATTTTGCAGAGAGCTGGTTTAGAAATGGCAGTTGAAAATTCCATGTCTTCAAAGCTTCTTCCGGTGGCAAGGAATCGTAAGGTGGCTGAGAGTCTTTCGTGCGGTTTCCCCACCTCTTATGTAACACTAAGTAGACAAGCATGACCGCTTACACCCCTCTAAATTATGTTACGTAACTTCTCACATGAAGAGCGAAAGTTATTTATACGTATTTTTACTGACGGTGAAAACATGAACCATAACACCCCGCTCTTCCCCTTTCCACAGTGTTGCGTGGTTTATGGAACACCCTTTACCAGTGGTTGTATCGTGATTGCGAACAGGGCAAAATTCGTCCAAATTGTGAACACACCAAAAAATGTTATGGCCACCTAAATATACAATGTCCAGATTGCGAACTAGCAAAAGAACAACTCGCGGGAATTCCTACGCGAGGGTGGTGAAGCGGGTGGAAGGGGTTACAGGCAGCACCCACCAGTCACCGGGACTTTCCTCCTGACCAAGCTTACCCTAGCTTAACCTTACCTAATCTAACCTAGCCTGACATAACCTAACCTAAAATACTAATGTATGTAGGCCTAATTTTGCTAAATTAAGACTGGCGAGACTGAAAGAACGCACGGCCGCCGCCCCTATTATCAAATTAGGGGTGGGATGGCAAAGCAAATGGTGTGTTTGTACTTTATAGGTGGCCCGCGACTACACATATGACTGTCCTTAACATATATGTATATATATGTATATATACATATATATATACACACACACACATATATATATATAAGCTACGTTTCAGTGAAAGCTGAAGTAGTGAGGGAAAGTATTTATAATTTTATTGCTGATAGATTTATTCCTGAGGTCATTTCAATGATTACGTGGCTATTCATTCCACTTAAAACATCAGATTTTACTTTCTAATGAAATGAGCAAATATGCTGTTAAATGGTTAGACAATAGTTGATAGTCTATTTATGAAATATTTAAGTTTGTAAAATGATCTTCAACCTCTACTGGTGTAGATTACAAAGCTGGTAACAACGCCTATCTACAAGGATATCTCCCTGTGTTCCAATCCACCCCTGTCTACAAGGATATCTCTGTGTCCCAGTACACCCCTGTCTACAAGGATATCTCTGTGTCCCAGTACACCCCTGTCTACAAGGATATCTCTGTGTCCCAGTACACCCCTGTCTACAAGGATATCTCTGTGTCCCAGTACACCCCTGTCTACAAGGATATCTCTGTGTCCCAGTACACCCCTGTCTACAAGGATATATCTGTGTCCCAGTACACTCCTGTCTACAAGGATATCTCTGTGTCCCAGTACACTCCTGTCTACAAGGATATATCTGTGTCCCAGTACACTCCTGTCTACAAGGATATCTCTGTGTCCCAGTACACTCCTGTCTACAAGGATATATCTGTGTCCCAGTACACTCCTGTCTACAAGGATATCTCTGTGTCCCAGTACACTCCTGTCTACAAGGATATATCTGTGTCCCAGTACACTCCTGTCTACAAGGATATCTCTGTGTCCCAGTACACTCCTGTCTACAAGGATATATCTGTGTCCCAGTACACTCCTGTCTACAAGGATATCTCTGTGTCCCAGTACACTCCTGTCTACAAGGATATATCTGTGTCCCAGTACACTCCTGTCTACAAGGATATCTCTGTGTCCCAGTACACTCCTGTCTACAAGGATATATCTGTGTCCCAGTACACTCCTGTCTACAAGGATATCTCTGTGTCCCAGTACACTCCTGTCTACAAGGATATATCTGTGTCCCAGTACACTCCTGTCTACAAGGATATCTCTGTGTCCCAGTACACCCCTGTCTACAAGGATATCTCTGTGTCCCAGTACACTCCTGTCTACAAGGATATCTCTGTGTCCCAGTACACTCCTGTCTACAAGGATATATCTGTGTCCCAGTACACTCCTGTCTACAAGGATATCTCCAAGTGTCGCAGTCCACTCCTGTCTACAAGGATATCTCCCAGTGTCCCAGTCCACTCCTGTCTACAAGGATATCTCTGTGTCCCAGTACACTCCTGTCTACAAGGATATCTCTGTGTCCCAGTCCACTCCTGTCTACAAGGATATCTCTGTGTCCCAGTACACCCCTGTCTACAAGGATATCTCTGTGTCCCAATCGACCCCTGCTCCTTACCCATGCAACACACTCCGCACCAAACCACCGCAAGGAATATCTAAGCCTAGAAACCTTATTCTCCTTAACTTGACCAATGAACCAAACGAAGAGTAGGGTCGTAATAAGTAATATCATCTCCTGTTCCTCTAGTTCAGCACAAGTTTTCCGGGACCCCAGATGAGAATTTATGTCCGAGGAGCTGTACGGGGAAGGAACGGGGTCGACTGCGCTAATTCCAAGGTCCGCCCCTGTGCGCGTATGGTCAGTGCGCGTGCGTCACTTAGCGCCGCGGCGCCCCCTCTACCCTCTGTTTCCCATCCCCGAGATGCTTCTCTCTGGACCATGCGGTCTGTCCGATCAGGGGTCCGCATGTTGAGCCCTATGCGAGAAACGAAGGCATATCTAGGTTAATAATGAGCGCCACTCTTTTTTTTTTGTCAAGTTGTATTGAACCATCAGTTGTTGAGTTTTAAACGTGAACTTTTTTTTTATAGAGATGTCGTTTACCACATGACTTTCATACTAACATAGCTTTTAGGACATTAAACGAGTTAAATGTACGATCCTACTCTTTTTTTTTCTAGTTAACGTGCACCGACTGTTTATATCATCACACGACTTATATACTAATTTAAATTTAGAACAATCACTTTGGAAAGGAAAACTCACATGTCACCAACTTGCCAGAATATAAAATAAACAAATATTGTAAATAGAAGTAACAGAAAAATAATTTGTATAAATAAAGTTTATATTGTTTTAAAACAAAACAGTTTCTTACTTTACAAATTACCCTCGTATTTAGATGGTATGGTGCAGCAAATAAATAGCGAGTTGGGAGACGGTTTGCTTTAAGGTTATTAACGTGGCGCGAAAAAGAAAAAAAACATGTTTTATTTATACTTTAAACACCGAAAGTTCAAACCAGCCCCGTGGTACAGTGGTCAGTATACCTGACTACGAACTTATGATCCCGGGTTTGATTCCCGTCTGGTACTATGGGTATTTTCCCCCCCCGAAAGGAGAATTGGCTCAAAAGTTCGACAGGGTTTGGTTAATTAGGCTTGATTTAATTTTAAGATCACTCCTGGCTCCGTACCTTCATAATAACAACAATCATAACATCATTTCATTCCTGTTAAGACGTGTACACAACCTGTAATACCCTGAGCAACGTTCTGTGACAACCAGATTGTCTAAAAGGCTACACACACACGCACACACAGGAGTACGAACTAGATAATATCTCCCATCCACTAAAAAACAACAACCGCAAGCTCAACATAAACGGAAATTTGTAAGCCTTTGACGAGTAAACCTTTAACTAGAAAGTTTAGTGAAGCCTTTTTATATATAACTTTTCCCAGTAAAAAGTGTTGAATACATTTTAGTACGAAAATCTTCAGCCATCGCTGCAACGATCCAAATCGTTTTATTGGTATTGGTAGTATCAATCAAAAGCGGCAGCTCCGGATCACATTAATCGATGCATGCATGTAAGAAATAAGTTTTAGTTAATTGTTGATTAAAGTTCTTAATTACAGAATTCTAGTGATCAACATTTAAGGTGGGGGTATAGAGAACGCGAGAAAAAGTCAGTCTACTTGCAATTTCTTTCCAAGCAATGGCTACATTTTCTTTGGGGGATTCAAAATAATTAAAATATTGCTCCAGTAGAAACATAGAGTTTAATTTTCTTCTCATGGTGATATCAACAATAATTGTTGAATATCTATCCTGAGAATTGGATGAGAAAGTGTTTAAATAAAAAGAAAAAGTCATTAAATTCCAGGACATTCTTGACAGCAACTGTTGATATCACCGTGCGAAGAAAATTAAACTCTATACATCTAATGGAGCAATATTTGATTTGTTTTGACAAAAAAAAATGTTGATACAACAAATTTAACAACACTGACCTTTTATCGCGTCCCCTTCACTCTCACCTTAAATTACTTTAAATGAAAATATAGGATAATAAAACATAATATGACATGGATGTATAATTGGAGCATACAAAATGAAGTATATTCTATTATATATTCCAATAACGTCATATCATATCGGTATATGCCGAGTGATTAATAAGACGAATGAATGTGGGGAATGCCAGGCCTCCACCGTGGTTCGGATTACACTTTAAACTGTAGGTCCTTCATTTCATCTCACAATCACCATACCATCACACATTAGTGTAGGTGCGTATAACCTGAACGGGTAGTAGGACGCGGTGCTAATATTAATACGAAGCTGGGTATGGAGATAGCACGTGTGCCAGGGTTGGAGGGGGAGGAGGGGAGGAAGTCTCATTACCTTCTCCTACTGTAGGAAATGAGTCTCATCTGGAATTAAAACAGAGATGATAGAGAGAGAGAGAGATGGTGTCACAGGAGCACATCAGTCTAAGAGTGGTTGGAATTACAGTGCGCCCCCCTCCAATACACCCACTGTCATCCCCCCCTTAATCTCTCCTCTACACCCCCTGAGCGACTTTAGGGTAGTTGAGGGAACAACCGACTATCTTCCCATCTCGTTGGAGATAATCCCCCCCCTCCTCCCTCCGGGCACAAAATCGTTACCAATGCTGAGAACCTCCTCCCTCCCTCCCCAGTAGGTCCTGGGGGTGGCGAGGACTAAACGTCAAGCCTGGTTACCCTGTCTACTGAGAGGTTCGAATCTCACTCAGGCCTAGTAGGTCATCTCTACCCACCACTCCCTCTACCACTAAATGGTTTCCCTATTTTATCTCTTAACCCACTTCGGGGGCGTAGTTAGCTAACGCGCTAGTTTCGTGTTCAGTTAGACTGCTGAGGATGAGGAGATTGAGGTTCGAATCTCGCTCGAATGAACTGGTGGTGGTTTTCCCTAAATTATTTCCCACTCTCCCTCCACGCGAATGCGGGTTCACTTCCTCTAACATTCAATCTTTCCAATTCCTAATTCATTAGCATAATAATTACTTAAGCGCATAACCCGAACGGGTAGTAGGACGCGGTTCTAAATAAATAATAAAATATGTTATCTCTTTTTGAATATGGGGGTACATTTCTGATAAATTCTACCATCCTCAGCTTTTGCCCATTAGTGTAATTATGCTAAATTCATGACTGGCAGTAGGGCGCGTAGATAAAATAAACTGAAAATGTAGGTCCTCTCTACCCACCACCCCCTCTACCACTAAATGGTTTCCCTATTTTCTCTCATGACCCACCTCGGTGGCGTAGTTAGCTAACACGCTAGTTTCGTGTGGAGTTAGACTGATGATGATGGGAAGATTGAGGTTCGAATCTCGCTCGGGTGAACTGGTGGTGGTTTTCCCTAAATGATTTCCCACTCTCCCTCCACGCGAATGCGGGGTCACTTCCTCTAACATTCAATCTTTCCAATTCCTAATACATTAGCATAATAATTACTTAAGCGCATAACCCGAACGGGTAGTAGGACGCGGCTCTAAATAAATAATAAAATATGTTATCTCTTTTTGAATATGGGGGTACATTTCTGATAAATTCTACCATCCTCAGCCTTTGCCCATTAGTGTAATTATGCTAAATTCATGACTGGCAGCAGGGCGCGTAGATAAAATAAACTGAAAAAAAGTGTCTCAAAGTGGTGATGTAGGGGACGGGAGTTAAGGTAGCCTAAGTGTTTTTGCAGTTTTTATATCAACATTTATTTCGGGTCTAAAGAAATCAAATAATCTCCAATAGAAAAACGAAGTTTAATTTTATTCACCTAGTAATTTCAACAGCTGTTAGTGAATATCTGTCAAGGGTGTCCTGGAATTTAATGACAACTTTTCTCTTAATTTAAAAAGTTTCTAAACTAATGTCGCTATGGTCAAAACAGATATTCAACAACAGCTGTTGATATCATCGCGTGAATAAAATTACATTCTATATTTTTACTGAAGCAATAATTCTTTATTTATTTTTGCCAAAATGTTTTGGTATATATATTTTTTAAAACACTGCCACTAACTCGCGCCGCGCGCCCTACATCCCTACCTTAATTTATTTTACTAAAATAATAGTCAAAATCCTATAAGCAATTTCAACGTGAATTAAACACACATTTTAAAAATAATTTTTCTAAAATAATTGTTACTAGACTCTCTGACATTTTAAACATAAAAAGATAACTCCAAACGATTTCCAAATTCAAGATTACCTCCCGTAGGATTTTGGTATTAATAAACTTTTATAAAATAAAAACTTTTTTTTGCTAGCAACGTTGATATTATTAGTTTTATTTTAATGGGTATTGATATTATATATTAAAAGTGACAGTTACTGATAACATGACTTGACGTATGGATGTATGAAAATTGTTTTAAGATCTGTCAAAAGTTCCTTTGTATCGAACTGCATTATTTATCTAGTTGAAGTATTTAACGTGAACTTTGTGAACCGATTGATTATATCATCAGATGATTTATTAATTAATTAAAATCTAGAACAGACACAACATACAGCTCCTCCCTCCCTCCCCGGTCTTTAATTCATCCCTATGAAATGGTAAACCAACATTTCATCATAACCCAACATTTCATCAATAATAAATGTTTTGGTCATTCCGGGAATCGAACCCTGGACCCTTAGCTCAGTAGACAGACACGCTACTGACTTATCTAATGTGTCGAACATTACATTGTGAGACCTCCCACTATCACTGACAGGCATTTTACATTTGGATCACCCGCTTCAGTGGCCGAATGGTCTAAGGCGTCACTCTAGTATTAGACTGGCCTGCTGATAACGGGGGTAACGGGGTTAGAATCCCAGTCAGATCTACTGAGGGTGGTTTTTCCCAAATGGTTTCCCACTCTACTTCCAAGCAAACGCAAGTAGATTACTTCAAATATGCTTCCTTTCTTATCTTTATCCCATTAAAGTAATTATCATAAATGCGTATAACCTGAACAAGTAGTAAAACTCAATGATAAAAAAAATGGAATCGCAAGGGGAAACCGGAACCTCGAATCCGGATTAGGTTAATTATTTTTAATTTCGCAGGTCAAATATGAGGTACTCGTCACTATACAAGGGGTCATCAGCGCCCATTGCCATCCTTTATGTGAAACTACCCTTAAACACAACCCAAAGATGGCACCTGAGTTTTCCTAATCCCATTTTATCTTTTGCAAATGATCAAAACACTTGAACCTGTTCGGAACTGGGATCATATCACGCCATCTCTCAAGTGATTGTGACGTTAGAACCAAAATATTTTAAACAATATATTTATTTTAGGGTCGTACGACTGAACCGAAAGTAGAACCAAAGGCCCTTTAGGTTTGTGACCGGCTACCCTAACCACTCAGCCATAGGTAGCAGCTATTTTAAATTTATTTACCACTCGCCCGGGCTACATGCATTTTAATTGCACAGAGGTAAGAATTTTAAAATAATTATACTCTTGGAGAGAGAGAGAGGTAAAATCATCTAGGAAAAAATCACCCTACATCCGTTTGGGATTCGAACACCGACCTTCCCGTCTCCTATAAACCAGATTGGGTGACAACCGACATTCAATCCGATGCTTATGCCGGTTTAGTTGTCCGCCTCCTTCTCAGTGGTGTAAGAAGAAGTTTCAAGGGGGTAGGAAAGTTGTTGGTCTTGATGGGTTGGTGTGCGGTGTTGGGGTAGAGGGGTACTTGTGGTCTGATAGCACACCAGCTAATTAATATGCATGGAACATTGCAGAGAACCAGCGCCTACCCTCCTTACCTCTCCTCAAACCACCTTATCCTCGCTTCCTGTTCGTTCACGGGACTGGGACTCATTACCTCCCTTTACCATCACCTACACTCGCTCACGGGCAACAGCAACATAACTCACTTGGAACGCGGCTTTATCGGGGGTTAGAACCACACCGCCTCCCCCCGCCAAGGGCCATAGCTCGACCCCCACTCACAGCATTTAATGCAGTATTTCTCAAACTATTAACAGTTATATAAACTTACCCCTTTCGGAGCCATGGCCCAACCAACGTACATCTTTAGAGACTCTGGACAAACCAACGTACCAATTAATAATAATAATAATAATATTTAGCACCGCGTCTTACTACCCGTTCGGGTTATACGCTTTAAGTACTAATTACGCTAATGGATTAGGAATTGGGAATATTGAATTAGAGGAAGTGAACCCGCATTTGCGTGGAGGGAGAGTGGAAAACCATTTAGGAAAACCCCCACCCCAGTTCACCCGACCGAGGTTCGAACCTCGATCTCCCCGTCCTCAGCAGTCTGGCTCAACACGACAAGCGCGTTAGCCAACTACGCCACAGAGGGGGGGTAACGTACCAATTTAGATACCATGACCTAATCAACATACCCCTTTAAAGACAATAGTCCAACAAACGTACCACTTTAGTGACCATGACCTAATCAACGTACCCATTTAGTGACGATGACCTAATCAACGTACCCCTTTAGTGACGATGACCTAATCAACGTACCCCTTTAGTGACGATGGCCTAATCAACGTACCCCTTTAGTGACGATGACCTAATCAACGTACCCCTTTAGAGACAATAGTCCAACAAACGTACCACTTTACTGACCATGACCTAATCAACGTACCCCTTTAGAGACAATAGTCCAACAAACGTAGCCCTTTAGTGACCATGACCTAATCAACGTACCCCTTTAGAGACAATAGTCCAACAAACGTACCGCTTTAGTGACCATGACCTAATCAACGTACCACTTTAGAGACAATAGTCCAACAAACGTACCACTTTAGTGTCCATGACCTAATCTACGTACCCCTTTAGAGACAATAGTCCATCAAACGTACCCCTTTAGTGACCATGACCTAATCAACGTACCCATTTAGTGACCTTGACTTAATTAACGTACCACTTTAGTGAGCATGACCCAATAAACGTACCCCTTTAGAGACAATAGTCCAACAAACGTACCACTTTAGTGACCTTGACCTAATCAACGTACCTCTTTCGAGGCCATAGTTTAACCAACATACCTCTTTCGGGACCATGTTATAATGAACATAGCCCTTTCGGGGAAGTGGCCTAGCTAACAAACCTCTTTTGGGGCCATGGTTTAACCAAACTACCCCTTCCAAGTTTTAATAAAAAAAAAGGAAATTAATATATGCTATCTTGTGAATGTCGATATTTTAATAAAACTTTTGTAATAACTTATTCAAAGCCATGACAGAAGGAAAGAAAAGCTTATACTAGAAGTCATTTGGATAATTTCAAAATCTGCGTTAATTTGGTTGTCAAACCTACGTAGTATCATCAACAAATATTCTATTGTTAATTAAACTCAGGTGTTCGTCGCGTACCCCCTGACATTTTTAGTGTAGACTACCTTAGGGGACACGCGCCCCACATTTTGGGAAACAGGGGAAGACTTTCTCCTCTTTCTCTCCCCTCGTACCGTTCCTTACATTGTTGAAGGTAGAACTTAGAGGAAATATACGAGGAGAGGGCGGAGGTAAAAACCGTCCTCAGTAAACTCGTAGGAGATAAGAAACCCGACCGGCAAAATCAGGAGTAGATGAGCTTGACGTTTACTCCGTGCTCTCACGGATGCGGTTCTTTCAGCCCAACACACTGTAAGGATAAGCCTTTCGACGTTGTCTACTTGGTGAGTTCGAAGCTATTTTGAGAAGTGGATTGCTTCTTAACTTGACGCACTTGAGCAATATATCACACTCGGACGTAATTGTATGAGATAGAAAGAGAAGGAAAAATGAGCAGTTTACATATCGAGACCTCTTGTTTATCTACTGTTGGCTCTTCAACTCTTCCGCTGACGATTATAAACACTAACTCTACTATTTACGCCTGCACAGCATTGACTTGCATTTAAAAAAAAAAACTTTTGTTTGCTTGTTTTTTGTTCTAAATAGTCAAATACACACAGTTTATTAATCTACATCCTGGAAGAAATATTATGACTGGCCTATTTTCGTGAACAAACCACAATAAGCTACTTCATGACCAAAAAAAAATCAAGTCAATGTAGGACTAATTTTAAAATTATTTAGGAATTTATGATTTTTGATTTCAATGTTAATCTTTAAAACTCGCCCAATAAGAGGAAAATACATTAAGCTGAGAAATTCTCTCTCGACTTTCTTCTACTTATCAGGTAGGCCGTTAAAGGTAACATAGACCGCCACAGCGACAATCAAAAACACCCCAACTACTTGAGTCAAGAATCGAACCTAGGTATTTAAAATTGAGTGAGATATCACATCAACAATGTGGTAACAGGTAGAGAAATATACTTTGCATATTAAATAAAGGGGTTACCCATAACTTTTTTTGGTTGGATGGGCGGGGGAAGGGTGGATGTGGAGGAAGTGTTCGCTATCGACCATTTTAATAATTTTTCAATGATGTGAAGACAAATTATTTTTAACCGTATTAAATTATAATTAAATGCTACACAAGTTAGGTAATTTTAAGTAGACTGAGGACCCCCCCTCCTTTTTTTCCCGGTACTTACATTAAAAAAATCCTCACACTCTCTTTGGGAGAAAAAAAAGGTGATTTAGAAAGGCGAGTCTCAAGAAGTAAAAGTGGCGGACAACCCATTACTTTGCTAATTTACCCGAGGAACAACCATAAATATTCATGATAGCATCTAAAAATAGACAAACATCCTCTCATTAATCACCGTTCAGGTTCCAGGGGGTGGGGGAAATAAGGGGGTCGGGGTGTCTGATAGGGTAGGGGGTAGTAAATTAACCTTCTTCCCAAACTAATCTATAAATATTACAGTTTTTAAGGCAAAAGGCTTGTAAAATAGGTTTTTTTTAAAGGCGTGCGTGTATTTATTTTTAACCTCACCCCACGCCCTTCCCCTCTTTTCCTAAGAGTTTTGATCAATACAGGAAGGTGGTTAGTAGCTATCTGTTGGGTCCGTTCAATTAATGGGGTAGGGGGTGGGGTTATTGGAGTTGAGACCGTGAATAACGAATATTGAGTGAACACACCCCTTCTAGCCCCCCCTAGCGCCCTTTAGGACTAGTCAGGACAAGGAGTAGAGTATTGGAAGCCATATATATCCTTACCGAGGACTCGTTTGTTCGAGTGTAAAGGGGGGAAAGGGGGACAAACACGTATCAGCTCCGTCCGAATGACCAGAGCGAATAGAAAAAGCGGGTCTTTTCAAATTTACTGGAGGGGGGATAGGAGGGAAGGGGGCACTGATTAAGTCCCAGACAGTTCTTAAGATTATTTCATATTTTTATAACACAACACCTTGGTTCAGTCTGTAGCGTGTCTTTTTCCTGAGTTAAGGGTCCCGGGTTTGATTCCTGGGATGGGCGAAAAATATATGATTTGTCGACCCCGTCATTCTGCGGGCTCTCAGTGTCAGGATGGGTTGCGGCCCAGGGTGGGGAAAGCGGCAAAATATATACGTGGGTTCATAATTTATAGACGGCTTTGGTTTTTAGGGCTTATTATAGCACTAATAACTACTACACAATGTGCTGTTATAATAAACATATTAACAATTAACAATGCTAACAGTCTGTTTTGAATAGTCAGCTGCTACGTCCCAAGATTTACAAATTCATCAACACGAGTGTAACCAGACCAGTTATATCGTTTTCGTCTTACAACATTAATCTGTTATTCAAATAAACATCCCAATTTAGGAGAGGGTGGTTACTCATTGATGAAATGTGGGCTTTCCCCCTTTCACAGTGATGAGTTAACGATTGGGGAACTGGGTGTTGTGTCTGTTCTAGATTTAAGTTAGTTTATAAGTCGCGTGGTGATATACTCAAGTCAGTTCAAAAAGTGAACGTCAAATATCTCAAATGAAAAAAAAAGTGTCGGGGCTTGTCCTTATGTTACGATTCTTGGTGCTTGGTGAAGTGTACTGTCCCAGGTTAAATTATTCATGGATTTCTATTTGTGTATTACCATTAATTTATCGATACAGTTATAACAAACACCACACGTATCGTAAGAAACTTAAGTTTTGGTAACAATTCTTGTATTATTTAGCACCGCGTCTTACTACCCGTTTGGGTTTTACGCGTATGTACTAATTACGGTGATGGTTTTAGGCATACGCAAGCTTATATTTAGAGTTAGTTTACCTGCATTTGTATGGAGGGAGAGTGGAAAACTATTTTAGAAAAACCATCCTCAATACACCCGCCCGAGATTCGAACCTTGATCTCCCCGTCAACGGCAGTCTAGTCTACTGCGAGAGTAGCACCTAAGACCATTCGACCAATGATGTGGGCTATATTTTGTTTAACTTTAGTATTTATCGTCACTGCTTTTCCGCAGGTTCAAAATATCTATTTAATCCACTTATTAGTTTTCCTAGACAATCCGTAAATATGGATATTGTTCTCTTTATCGCTGTTGATTATTGTCGTCACAATGGCAGGTGTACCAACCACTGGACAACCTCAATCTACTGCTATTCTTTGTCTAATTATCACTGGTGACACCTTGGCCTTTGCTTTTGAAAGTTATAATGAACAACACAGAATGCGCTTGACATAGTTATGACATGTTCTATTTCGTTTATTATAAACGTACGTTGGTCATAAGCAAACTTTACTTATAGTAACAAAATGGCCTAACATTTAAATGAAACGAATTGAGATGATGTTGATGATTGATTTTAGTATAAGCAATCGTTAGATACACATCTATATTCTTTATTATATAAATAAACTATGATCCACTTTGGTGGTTGCATGATCTATGTCGTCACTATGGTAATAGACTGGGCATTGGAGCTCGAATCCCTGTCGGATGTACTGAAAGCTATTTTCTTCCACGCAAATGAGAGTACATCTCCTCTAAATTCAACCTTACTCGTCCCTAACAAATTAGAGTAATTAGTGCATAAGCGTGGTAAAACTCGATGCTAAAAAATCAACTAAAGGTTGTGTATTTTTGTGTAGGCGCTGAAACTCCAAAACCAAGAAACCTAAGAAAATGAAACTTGGCATACGTAGATCATATTTAATTAATTCTCACCCCCCATTTATGTGTTGTCGGAGTTGAGTCCCTAAGGGGTTGTTGGCAGGAAATTGTTGGGTTAAGATAATTACAGCTAGTTAAAATAACATGATCGCGGGGTTAAATTTCAAAAGAACACTGACACTAGCTCTTGCAACAAGTCCACGCCTTTTATAATATTGGAAAAACGGAACTTCAAGCCATTAATGGCAAATCACGTATTTTATTTTTCGCTAGACATGCACTCCATGACTTTTGATATAGACTAAGGGCCAGTTTCATAGTCAAATTTAGTACGCCTCAAGTGCGGCGCTACACTAAGTACATGACGACACCTACCTAAACTCGAATGGAATGGGCCAGTTTCCTATGCGAGAACGGCCCATTCCATTCGAGTTTAGGTAGGTGTCGTCACCTACTTAGTGTAGCGCCGCACTTGAGGCGTACTAAATTTGACTATGAAACTGGGCCTAAGTATAAAATCAAGTTTGGCGAAACAATAGAGGTTGTGGCCTGGACTCAATTCAATCACCTGTTCAAAACAATCCGGACCCAATTAGATTAACTGAAAAGGTAAACAAGTGGCTTGGGACTCAATTCAGTATAATTCCGTAGATCTATTAAAGAGAACCTGAGGGTATGCTCCTAGGTCGTAGACTATTTAAAAAAAATGGTTTACATCTATTTCGAAACTGACGTTTTAATCCGCTTGAGTAACGGTTATTATTTATGAATATAACTTAGGCCGGTGACAGACTAACGTTTTAAACCGCTTGAGTAACGGTTATTATTTGTGAATATAACTTAGGCCGGTGACAGACTGACGGTTTGGTCACGTTTTGGTCGCTGCGACATAAACGCTGTGACCAGGTCACTCTAGTGTATTGCATTGTTTCATATGAGAGAGGTCGCTACGCCCAAGAAACCCTCACATCGACGTTCGTGTCGCTAGTCTGACCCATCTCATATGAAATAATGCTCTACTTACACTAGCGCCTGGGTCGCGGCGTTTGTGTTGCAGCGACCAAAACGTCAGTCTGTCACCGGCCGTGCTTTTGAATATAGTGCTAATTTGATTTTTGTTTAACTTACACCAAGAAGAAATATCAACTTCAAATCCAAAGAGAAACTATAGGAGTTATTTCAATTTCAAATCCAAAAATAAATTATAGGAAAGATATCAACATCAAATCCAAAGAGAAATTATAGGAGATATTTCAATTTCAAATCCAAAAAGAAATTATAGGAAAGATATCAACATCAAATAAAAAGAGAAATTATAGGAGATATTTCAATTTCAAATCCAAAAAGAAATTATAGGAGGAATAGCAACATCAAATCCAAAGAGAAATTATACAAGAGATATATTAACTTCAAATCAAAAGAGAAATTAGATTTCAGTTGGGTTTGTTATTTCGTATTCACATTAGTAAGGTAAAATCTTTATTCAATCTTACATTAATTTATAATTATAAATTCAAACAAACAAATTAATTCTCTTATTAAAAGGCAGCTGATTAAGAGATTAGAGTCTTAAACCATTTGACCACCAATGAGGGTAACTCTAAAACCAATAAATCTAGAGAAATGAAACAATATAAGAACCGTGAGAATTGTGAGGTTTTTTTCCCCACTTTTGATAGTCTTAGTATACGGTACTAAAACGCGTCGAAAACTATATTTTTAATGAATCTTTATATTATACCATGTAAAAAGGAAGAATTGAGTAACTGTAGCCACGAGTATTTCTCCTCGTCTGGAAAGACTAAAAGAGGGGGCTATAGAAGTCGGGGGTATTGTTCCGAGGCAAGTGGGCCCGCCGAACAGCATTAATAAGCTCTCGCAACGCTGAACAAACATTGCGGGGTAGGGGAGAGGGGGAGGAGGTTGTCCATTATCGGAGTCCTAGTTAATATGCAGTCTGTTATCATGGCCCATTGCACACCCTCCTAACAAGCCTGTATTAGTTCCAGTGGAACATGGCAGACAGACACTCCTACACTATCATTTGCATAGAAAGGGGCCTTTTATGCGGACACAAACATGTTTATTTGCGGCGTACATTGATAACATTTTACTATATTATTAGTGTTATTTTATAGCTATTGAGAATATCCATCAAAAGTGACAAATGCAGACCACATGACTTGATGTATGAATAAGCGAAAGTAGATCTAGTAACTATTTCTAGCTTCCATACAAGAGACTTTCGATGAAATTAGGATTCTAAGTTCGCTACGTACTCCGCCAACTGACTTTCATAGGATCGTAAAGATTCTGTAGTAATACATTCTTTGGTTTTTGGAGGCGGGCACACCACTGTGATTATGTTGGGAGAGGGGAGTAAAAGGGTCGCGAGTTCGAATTTGTATTTTTGCATTTTTTTTAATGAAAAAAAAACAACAAATTTTTTAACCTAAAATGTAATGCCGCTTTAAAGTATGCGTTCAGCTTAATTTTCTACAAATGGTAATATTAACAGTTCTTGAATATCTTTCTTAGGCGTTGGAGCATTTGATGAGAAATATTTTAAACGGAGAAAAATATGCCTTGGTCAAATTAAGCAATGCCCATGACAGATATCCAAGAAGTGTTGATATCACCATGTGTAGAAAATTAAAATAAACGTATCTACTTGAGCATTATTTTATTTATCTTAGCCAAACACATTTTTTTTGTCATAAAAATTGAAAAAATAAGGTCCCTAATTCACGTTACCTTCCATTCCTCGTTAAAGGCACCGTACATTTTAAGAGGAATATCCTCATACTTAGATATTTTGATACAGGCGGTTAAGAAGCTTCAAAATTGTTGAAACAATATTCTCTTAAAATATTATATTATGAATTTATTAAAATACTATTTGTCTGAGGACGAGTAGATATAAGTTTAAAAATATTTGTGTTTTGATTTTTAAAATTTGTGAAATCTCGTTAAAAATGGATTTACTTACAAGTTTTAAACTTAAAAATATAAGGTTTTCAATCCTATAGGGAGCTGCTAATTTGTGTTTGAAGGGTTCGTTTAGAATTTAAATATAAGAATGAGCCACCAAATAAAATACGATTTTTCGGTTGACCCAATTTATTATTCAAAAAAGAAGAAAATTATATAGACAATATAAAAATGAAGACAATATATCAAAATAAGTAAATGTTTCTCCAATAAAACGGAACTAAGCTAAATGAATGCAATTGTTTTTACATAGCTTTCATAATTTGTTTTAATGTCAAGTGTAAATTTAGTAGATGATATTCTTAAAACGGCTTATAAAATGTTCATCGGTGTGTTGAACTTAATGGTATATTCTTCCTTAAGAATATATTTTTTAATTCTATTTAAAACACTTAACATATTTTTCCGTAGATAAATAGTTATAGCTTGTGGGCCGCATAGAAATACGCGACGGCCCGCATGTGGTCCGCGGGCTGTTTAGCAGCTTGTTGATACTCTCCATTTACATTTTCTGTTTGGAAAATATTTTGAAACAATACACTACTTATCACAGAGGTATTACTGGACATTTGCAACGTGCCTCGGTGCTCCGTTGGGTGCCCCCCTTAACTACGAATGGGTACAGCCCCTCTGAAACAAACAACACTTATTTATGCTATGCATAGTTCCTACACAGTGAGGTTACCTTAAGAAGATGCTTACGTTGTTACTTTAATCACACACGTAGAATAATTTGCTAGACAGGCGTCACTTTTAACATATATACTATCAATGTCAATAATATAATAAAAAGGTTCCCTATAAGATTAATCACCCTTTAGAATTAATAAATTCATTGCTTTAGGAGCTATCTAAGAATGGTTTGCTGTAATTAGGCCCACGACTCAAAACATTCTTCTCTTTTACTTTGCAAATTACCTCAAATCATTTTACTATAGCTCCTAAAATAACTAATTTATTAAGGCTTGTGGGGTTATTCATTCATGGGACATCCTGTACATTTTTTCACAACGATATTTATATTTTCTAAAATTACCTCCCAATCACGATTACGTTATATTAAATACGGAAATTCTATATTCAAATTTGTAAAGGTAATTTTAACAGTACGTAAAAATAAATCATTTGATTGTATAATTAATATTTCAATCTTACATGCCTATTTACTTGATAATACAATTGTTCTAAATGATATATTTTTAAGTGTACTAGATTATCGGACTCAGTTTGAAATATATAAATTAATTTCTAACGATAAAGTTTTGACTTATTTAAAACACAAATTAAAAGCTGACTGTACTGATTAATTAGTTTCCTAGCTTTACTGGAAACCAATTAGTTTTTTAACTAGTTGATTCAGAGCATTGCTTATATTTGTTATTAAGTTATGCTCTACGAAAACATGTTCTTTTAATATCAAAGCTTGTTCCTAGTATTAATTTTATCTCTGAGATAAAATTACTTTTTTCACTAGCTACAAAGAAAAACTAATTATATTTTTCCTCGACGTATAAAAAAACGTATAATTTAAATTTGAAGGAAAACATTATAAGCCCTGCGATGCATGTTGACTTTTAAAAGCACTTGCAATGATGGAATTATTTAAAAAATATATTAATATATATTTACTTTTTGTTTTAACTTATCATTTAAAAAAATATGTTATTTAACGATGTACCATCTACAAGGAAACAAGTTCATAATATCAAGTTTTTTAAATTTACTGTGTGTATAGTTGAAATGTTATAATTTGAAAAAATAATTCAAACCATTTAAGGTGTGACTGAAGGAATGCGAGAAAGGGCAGTGTTTTTGCAGTTTTTATAGCAAACGCTTTTTTTTCTATGTAAATAAAATATTGCTTCAGTACAAACATAGAGTTTAATTTTCTTCACACGGCTATATTAACAGTTGTTCAATATCTTTGAATAGTGTCCTAGGATTTAATGACAAATCTTTCATTTCATTTAATAAGTTTGTCATCTAATGCGGCTATGTTCATGACAGATATTAAAAAAATTCTTGAGTTCACCTTGTGAAGAACATTAAACCCTGTACTAGGTAGATATTTTATTTATTCTGGCCAAAAAAGTTTTGACATAAAAAATTGCAAAACCCCTCTGTTTTTTCCTCACGTTTCCTACATACCCACCTTAATACCCTGATAAACAATTAATATATTTTTTAAAAGAGTTCATTGTCAAAAAACAAAGCTATTTAATGCCCGTATTTTATTTGAGTCTCGGTAATGCTTGCTAAATAAAATATCAAGCTATCAATATATTTTTTCTCTCTCTCTTTTTCTCTCTACTAGAAGCACTTAAAAGTTTCTCATTAACCCAGGAGTTCGGGTAAGGCCATAAAAACCCCTTACTACCCGACACAACGGACCAATCCGGACACAGCACGTATCCAACATTGCGGTATCTAGGGCAAACTACACTTCTAATGAACCAAAAGGAGTTAAAGTACGAGGGGGCTTAGGAATATATATATATATTTTTTTTACGAGACCAACTTTATGTCACTGTACTCACACAGTGGCGGCTTGGGGAACAGTTGTGAAGGGTGGGAGAGAGGGGGGGGTGAGAGATCCCTGCTTCCACATGCACATTTTTTTTACGAGGCCACGGATGCTTTTTACAAAACAGAGAACGGGGTGGGGAGAGTGGGGGGTTGAAGTAGAGGGGGGGTAGTAGATGAGATCCAAGCGCTGCTTCTATCCCGCGTTACAAGGAAATTAATAATTTGACATGGCGCGCTGGAGTAGGAAAGTTTTTGGATAATAAGCTGTAAGTTAGAATTACATTGTCCCTAGAGTAAAGGACCACGTTTTTATTATTATTGTGCTCTTTTTTGTTAAGACGCTACGTGCTCATTTTAACGGAGACGACGCACAACTTTCTTATTAGTTTTTACAGCAGCCTGATGTCTGAGGAAGACAGGACTAACTGCCGGTTTTTTAATTTAATGTCAAGTTTTTATACAAAATAATAATGAGACATTAATTGTCTTTCAGGAGACAGCAAATTAAGATTGAGGCGTTAGTGAGCATACGATATAAACAAAATACAAGATTAGATGAAATATGGATACGTTTAAAGAAACAATGACCACTGAAAAATACTTATATGTTGACTGATACATCTCTATGGTAAAACTAAGGTTGTGGAGTGTTAATAGGTGTTACGACAAATTCATTTTTAGGATAATTTACTTCACACTCAGGTTCTATTTATAAAAGAATGAATATAAAGAATGGAATGCAGATGGAGTGACTAGTTTATCTCCATCTCTCTGACTGCAGGCGAGTTCAATCTCTCTGCTGGTGTTATCGCGAGTGTTTTTCCAAAGGCTGCCGCGAGGGCTTCTTGTAACCCTCATCGTGATCTCGTGGGCGATTTCCTTTCTTAGAAAGAAATCTTCCAAGGTCACTTTCACTGTCACTAAAAAATTTTGCGCGATTTTTACAATTATTTGTCTTGTTCCTTACTCCTAGTTTTTAAGGCTCGTAAATACTAAAACACATAACATATATTGTAACCTTATTTTAGAAAGTGGGACCAAATGAAGCTTCAGTACGTCTTTCACTCAAACTCATAAATCTTGCTAAAGTTAACTTGAAATATATAGTTTTATTTAGCACCTCGTCTTATTATCCGTTCGGGTTATACGCTTACGTACTAATTACACATATAGTTTTAGGTATTAGTAAGTTTAAATTTATAGGAAGCGTACCCGCATTTGTGTGAAGGGAGAGTGGAAAAACATCTAGGAGAAACCACCCTCCGTGCACCCGACTGAGATTCGAACCTCAATCTTCCCGTCATCGGCATTCTAGTCTACTGCGAGAGTAGTGCGTTAGACTACGCGGCCACCGAAGCCGATAAACATATGTTTTGCTTAAAGGTGTTTGGAGCAGAATCCATATATTATTGATCAACTTGGTACAGAGTGGGTGATAACATACATTACCATGTGAAGTGTGTAGAGCAGAGTCTATATACAGTTGGTCAAATGGGGAAGTTGATGATATCATACATTCCCATGTGAGGTGTGTAGAGCAGTGTCTATATATGATTGGTCAAATGGGGAAGTTGATAATAGCATGCATTCCCATGTGAGGTGTGTAGAGCAGAGTCTATTTATGATTGGTCAAATGGGAAAGTTGATGATATCATACATTCCCATGTGAGGTGTGTAGAACAGCGTCTATATATGATTGGTCAAATGGGAAAGTTGATGATAGCTTACATTCCCATGTGAAGTGTGTAGAGCAGAGTCTATATACAATTGGTCAAATGGGGAAGTTGATGATAACATACATTACCACGTGAAATATGTATAACAGAGTCTGTATACGATTGGTCAAATGGGGAAGTTGGTGATAGCATACATTCCCATGTGAAATGTGTAGAGCAGAGTCTATATATGATTGGTCAAATGGGGAAGTTGATGATAGCATACATTCCCATGTGAGGTGTGTAGAGCAGATTATTTGTAGGATTGTTCAAATGGGGACAGAGTGGGGTAGAATATATCACATGTACAGTTTTAACAAGCTCTGCTTACCCTGGAAACAGTCCACGACACTTGGTAATAGAATATGCTAATCTGTAGGTTTCTGCTAAACAGATAAATTCAGGGTAAAGTGGAGACTGTCTTTCAGGGTGAAGAGTAAGTATTGAATTTTACAAAAAAAAAAGTTTGCTGAAAAAAGCGTCATAAAAGGCAGATCGGGAGCCGTTTGAAAAATTCGAGTCGTCAACAGTGGTAATACCTACGTTTGTTCTTCTGAAAACAAAATAAGTAATGTATCAGTGTAGGGAAAAATAATAGTAAAAAAAAATGATGGATACATTTATTTTGAATGCTTTTGCTCTAAAAAAACAAGTGAATTTTAACAAATCCCAAAACGGAAGGGTAGAAAAAAAAAGCATGCAATTTATCAAACTATTCTAAGAGAAAAATAACATATCTTTTTCCAATTTAGAAAAGATAAATAAAAAAAAGGAAGGAAATG
>CABFOW010000467.1:161874-172242 GCA_902141385.1 Timema californicum | reverse complement strand
GGGGGGGGGGGGCAGAAGAAATTTAGGTAAATTTGTCACTTTTCCTTTCTATTACATTTCTAAGCCCTCCACCCTCTCACCTTCATCATAGCTTAAATGAGATGTAAAAAAATGTTCTTCACTCAAAAAAAGACTGCCGATCCCTGCTTTGGAGCATCCGAAATGATTGAAAAAGATGGCTCGAAATATTCTCTTTCTGTATTTTCTCATACTCCACACTTAACGCAGTTACGTGGGTATTCAAAAAGAGGAACGAACTTTCCCGTTTATATTTTAACCTCCCCTCCCCTTGCAAAGGAGTAAATTATGCCCTTAGTCAAGACGAGAGTCGCAGTCAAAACCGTTGTCAGATCTCCCCCAATACGTCACGGCCACGACTATTATCCCTGGACCCAGTTTCCCAAGATTGTCATCTCCATCGTTAACACCATTTCAAGTCTACCCATAATGCTCCAGTCTACTAGTATACAATCCAATTTTCATAGGAAGGGACTTTTAGAAGATGCACACTTTTTTTGTGGTCAACATAAATAACATTTTACGTTATTTATAGTGTTATTTTATAGTTATTGATAAGATCTATCTTTGACCTCAGTGATCTTGGGGTAAAGTGCTCGCCTCAGGACCCGATATACGTGGGTTTGAACCCAGTCGGGGTCGATTGAATTTTCTTGAGATAAAAATCCGTAACACACTTTCCTACGGAGAAGTAAAACCGTCAGTCCCATGTCGATTGTGGTGGAAGTTATGTGAAAATTACCTTTCCTGGCAAAATTGGTAGGCCCTTTCACTCTCGCTCATAGAAATTGTATTGTGTTTATATAGTCAGTCGGTTCGGAACGTGCACGTTAAATACCACAAATAAATATATAATATAGCTATCAAAAGTGACTACTTCAGATCACATGACTTTACGTATGGGCACGATCTAGTAACTTTTCTAAGGCCCTTCCTAATAAAATGGGACAACATCAGACAGAACAGAACTGTCTTATCTCACAACACAGTAATCAACATGAAAACCTAGAAACCACAATGGTCTTCGAGAAGAAGAATAAAACAGATATGAAATTCCAACTTCGTCTCAAGGACAAGATTAGCTTTACTAGCCTTTTTTTTATAAAAAAAGAAACTTATGTTTTATATATTTTTTCTCTGAATATTTTTAAACTCAACTTTTAATCTAAGATAGGAGCACGTGGGCCTCTGAGATGTCGGCATCTTCAAAAGAAAACAGTGGAACATCGTAAAAATTTAGAACACAAGTCATAACCCAAGTCCTTATCTTCCTAATTTTTAAAAGTTTGGGCAATTTTTGTTTTCATCACGTCTCACTACCCGTTCGGGCTATACGCGTATGCAGTACTAATTACGTTAATGTGTTAGGGATGAGGAAGGTTTGATCTAGAGGAATTGTACTCACGTTCGCGTGTGTAGAGAGTAGGAAACCATTTAAGAAAAAACACTCTCAGTGCGCCCGACCGGGATTCGTTAATAGTAAGGTATATCCGTCCCATTTCAGGCTCTTTTTTACTTTGATATGGTACAATGTCTCGATATTTTATTCACTTTATTGCACACACACACACACACACACACACACACACACACACACACACACAAGAGAACGTAGAATCGAATTACACAAGGATTTATAAATTTTGAAAACATTTAACAAATATTACATCTAAACAAAAACTCGACAGAAAATCGCCCAAAACCACTTTCGGAATGTAAATATTGACGACGACGTGTAACATTCCCGTGATACTGTGCGTTAAAACGGATATGACGTCATCAGATGATTTTTCCATTCACGATTAATTATTACCAAAAAAATAATTTAATAATGATAATTTATTTTATTAAACCTCAATCTGAAGGTCATCGTTGGTCGAGTCTATTACGAGAGTGACGCATTAGCCCACGTGAACACCGAAGTGGGGTTTTGAGTGTTATCGAACCAATGTTGATTATACCTGTAGTTGGGGCCCTATCCCACTAAGGCACGGGAGCCACATTTTAGTGAGTAAACGATGTATATATGAGAGAAAGGGAGAGAGATACGAGCAAGTCCTGGGAGTCATAAAGCCGTGCTAGAAGCCCCATCCACCCCCTAGTACCGTGGTCTTGTGTCTTGTTTATAGAGCGAAATGGGGAAGGCAAAGGTTTGTGCCCCCCCCTTTTTTTTGGTAAAAATATGCACACAGCGTGATATGAAGGTAGTAGGCCATGGGGAATTGTGTTGTCATGCCTGCAGCACATTTCACTCGCTCGGGGAGGGGGTTGGACTTTAAATTACAACATGCCCAAACTTCCCTTAGCTAGGGAGGGGGTAGAAAAGAGATACGAATTACACCATTATTAAAAAAAAAGTGGCGGAACAGCTTCGCTTCACACACAAATAATGGCGGGACCCTAACTAGTTTTACGACAGGTCACCCGGTTAGATTTTTTTTAGTTATCTGGAAAGGTGACAGAGTTGGGGCGTGGGGGGTTCGACTATCGAAAGAAGATAAAAAAAATGGTAGAAAAAAATGGAGAAAATATAAGGGTGGTGAGGAAACATATTTAAATATAACATAAAAATATAACTAAAAGAAACAAAAGAGATAAGACCAAGTTTTATCTGATATTATTTGTGTCATCTACATATAAAACGCGAGGGGGAAAAAATACTATGGCTATTTCACACGCAAGAGGGGGCTTATTTCCTTGTATAAATTCCACGCAAGTCACCGTTCGTGTCACTTTTAAATACATAAACGTAATGACGAATATTTTAAGAAAAGGGGGGGATATGTCCTCCTGTGTCTTATAATTCATCCTCGTGGGAAAATAGGACATATGCGCGGTCGTCTTGTTAGCCTGTCCTCTCTGATGAATCAACTACGCGGAAAGACACGCCGTAGGTTTGTTTGTGTGTTTGTCACTTTGTCTTGCAAGGGCAGCTGCATTCGGGACTTACTTACACCGGAAATGTTCATTTTTATCATCGGTGCGTTACTTGACATTCTCTCCCCCACCCGCCCTTCTAAATGCGCGCTACCAGAGCGTCTCTTGACTAGGCGACGGTAATACGTAAATAATAACGAGACAAGGAGAATATTAAATACCCTCTTTAGTAAAAAAAAAACTTCTTCCAGCTAGTTTATTTAATAAAAAAATGACTTCTATCAAACCATTTGCCGGTGAGGCAGTGTCGTGTCGTGGAGTGTTGCCAGGGTAAGCAGAGCTAGGGTAGAGACTATGGGTCAGTTTCAAAGTCAGACTAAGTAGGCCTATACGCCTCAAGTGCGGTGCTATACTAGATACAAGATGACACCTATACTTAAACTCGAATGGAATGGGCCAGGCCTACATATACCGTAGGTAGGTGTTGTTCTGTATCTAGTATAGCGCCCCATTTGAGGCGTACTAAGGGACGTATTCAAGAACTTGACTTAGTGAATGCTTAGTGGACACTAGCGTGGGTTTGCTTGCGTCATCATAGGTTAAATGATGGAAAGTGAAACGAGAGTGTACTTGGGACCACACTATCGGTCCACTAAGCATTCACTAACGTTCTTGCATACCACTCTAAGGGCCAGTTTCATAGTCAAGTTTAGTACGCCTCAAGTGCGGCGCTACACTAAATACAAGACGACACCTACCTAAACTCGAATGGGATGGGCCGTTCTCGCATAGGAAACTGGCCCATTATATTCTGGTTTAGGTAGGTGTCGTCATGAACTTAGTGTAGCGCTGCACTTGAGGCGTACTAAACTTGACTATGAAACTGGCCCTAAGTCTGACTATGATCAAGGCCACACTAGATATATAAGCAATAGATATGTCTATTACGGCCTTGCTATATAACTGGCTTTATGAAGCTCATTCGAATAATAAAGAGTCCACTCACTACCTGCATATTGTAGTCACTCAGTAGGGCACTCATTGGTCAGGTATCGAACCAAATATATTACCATGTATAGCAGAGCCTATGGTTGGTCAAATGGGAACATAGCTACTTTTCATGTACACTCCGTTTACCGTGTAAGGTAGCAAGCTTACCTTGCGTTATTCCACTATGATACAGTTTATAATATAGAGTCATAGTGTAATCCGTCACGGTATAACTGTTACCTCTCAAGCTAAACAAAGTGTTATAGGTTACTGATACATTTGTTCATAACATTAAGAGCACGCATCTCCCTCACAACCTATTGACCGGGATACACACGATTACTCTCTGACCAGAAAACGTATCGAATCTAGGATTAATGGATTCTTTATTTGACAACAACGTGTTGATGAAATCTATTTTAAAATTATTATTTATCAATTTGTTTGTATTTCTTAAGATATGGTAACATGGTTTCACTGCTCTCAATTCCACTGTTTTCTGAAGACTACTACAATCAACTGTACTTCTTTACGTCTGGTCCGAGCTGCATTACCTACCTAAATTAGGTGTTATCTCTGTAGTGAGACGGGCTATTAAGACGTCTGATTTGAGCTATATTACCTACCATGGTTTGGTTTTATCCGTGAGATTAGATAGGCTCTTCATGGTATAGAATTTTAAGGCAATGTTCTTTAGACCCATACCACCAGTTTGTATTGCCCCAAATACACGGGCAATGTTTTAATATTTTATTCATTGAATAAACTTGTGACGAAATAATAATAGAAACTCTCTCCAAATATCCAACAAAGTAAAAACTACTAAATATTCGCCACGCATTCACTAGATCATTCATTTTGTTCATCCTTGTTTCGTGAACAGTTAAGCCGCCATAACACCGGATAAGATAAGAGCGTCTTAGTCAAAAATTATTAGACAAGTACATTTTGTCTCAGATGGAATTAGACCGCCTGCACACCAAATTTGTCATTTTGTACTAAAGAAAAACTTATAGCTAGCCCTCCTTGAACATGGTTCCTCAGTCAACTCCAATATGCATTGGGATGAGAAGGTAGCAATTTCTTGTTGGAGTTTTTTTTATGTTGGAGGGAAACACGAGTAGAAGTTCATAGGTTCATGTTATAAATATGAAAAGGAACTTAAAAACAGTTTTACGTGAACTAAGACAAGATGTGAGGAAGTTTTACAGCTTTACAAGATTGAAGTATGATACCTTCGATTACATTTTGGAGATGTTTGGTGAGAAACTTCAAAAACAAAACAACAAACCCTTCCTTCACCTCTGACAAGACAACTTGTGAATGTGTGGAATGCGAGGCCTCCACCGTGGTTCGGATTCCACGTTAAACTGTAGGTCCTCCATTTCGTCTCACAATCACCCTACCATTACGCATTAGCGTAAGTGCGTCTAGCCCGAACGGGTAGTAAGACGTGGTGCTAATAATAATAATAATAAGAAGAATAATAGGAATAGCCTTTCTTCACAGGAGAGACTGTTAATAACTCTCAGCTAAGAAAATAAATCAATTTTAATCAAACATATAATTATGATTAGGTTCTTTATTTTAAATGGCTACAAAATATATATTTACAAGTAAAAAGTTGCAAGCTTTGATGAATTTTCACTGATATATTGTGAGATTGTGGTTTCATCGGAGGTGGATGATGAAGGCCTTGAGTAACCAATCCCTTGATTGGGATACCCTTGATGTGGTACTGATTGGTGGTGGGGGTTTAATTCTGTATACTTTTGATAATTTGTTGTAAATTGTGTAGCTGGCTCATCCAACTGAATAGGGTTTGGAGGAGTTGCCATAGCACTGTACTGAGAGTGAAATCTGCTTCTAGAAGATGAGATATTCATCCCGTCTTCCTCCTGTTCATCCATTAATGAATTTAAAAATTCGAAAACCTTCAGCTTGAACTTTCTTTACATTCTTGTAGGTACATTTTCTAACTCGGGTAACAATCCCTTTAAAAAATGTAGGGTGGGACTGTCAGGCTCTTACGGCTGTGGAGTAGAGCGAGCTTTCAGGAACTCGATCATGGGCCGCGCAACCATTTCTTACGCGGTCGTTTTCAATTATTTTATTTTATTTTTTGTACCAGATGTATTATTTTCCACATTAGGATAGACTGAGCATGTCAACCAATGAATAGAGTTTCCTTCCGATTCCTCCACATTCATTGATGGCGCTCTCCCCTCAAGAATATCCTCCTCACTCTCAGTGCCCATTATGTTGCCCTTCATTTTTCTGTGTTGTCCAATATGCTCTTTCATAAATTCCATCGCTTGGGCTAAATGCCTTGACTTCTTTTTACCGCCTTTTAATCCAGAAGGAAGTGTTTTTCCAACTTCCTTCATATGTCGAGAATAGGATTTTCCTAGATTGGTCCACTTCATCCCGCAGTCGGCAGCTGAAACAGAATCATGGTCCTGGCACAACAGTTTGCTTGAAATGTGGATTATACACATATATTATATTAATTATATGAATTAGCTGGAATATTTCTTGTAATGATTTTTATAAATGGAATAAAATTATCTTTAATTTGTTTTCTCAGATTCCTTGTGACTGGTCATCAATTCCAAAGTTTGCACTACCATTTTTGCGTTGGAGCCTCGACCATGAGAAATATCATTTTGGAAACTTGCCTAAAAATTTGGGACACACTAACGCCATTGCATATGGTATCTCCTTCTACAGAAATATGGATGGAGATTGCTAACCTGTTTGCCTATCTATGGAACTATCCTCATTGCTTAGGTGCTGCGGATGGTAAGCACGTCCTGATCGTAGCTCCTGCAAATTCAGGCTCTGCCTTCCGTAATTATAAATAATACAGCTCCATTGTTCTTTATGCTGCTGCCGGTGCAGATGGAAAGTTTATAGCCGTCAATGTCGGGGATTATGGTAGAAACAGCGATAATGGTGTCTTCAGGGCATCTACATTTGGGAAATTAGTTTATGAAAACAAACTAAATATTCCTACCTCTCAAAAACTTTCTCATAAAATTGATTGCCGATTTCAGTACATATTTTTAGGAGACGAAGCATACCCATTGACGCCCAACAGGATGAGACACTTTCCTAGAAGGTCACTAACTATAGAAAAGAGAATTTACAACTACCGTCACTCTATGGCCCGAAGAATTGTGGAATGTGCATTTGGCATGCTTGCAAATATTTCAAGTTCTTCAAACAACTATGTTGGTAAATACTGATTTTGCTAGGACTATAACCCTTTCGTGCTGTGTTCTACACAATATCACACGAGAAAAGAAGAGTTAAATTGCTGATATTCATTTTGGAACGTCTAGTAGTACAGGAAAATTGTGACGAAGAGAACGATTTGGATCAGACGGAAAATCGTAGAGCCACAAATGCTGCTTACACAGTACGCAACAATTTATTTAGAATACTTCTGTTCATCAGAGGGATCCATGTCATGGCAAAATTAACATGCACATGTTGTTTAGAAAAATAATCCCACTCACTAAGCTTTTAAAATTAGTTAAATTTGTATTTTGAAATCCATTTGGTACTGTTAACACCTATTATTTTGTATTTTAAATTTGTGGTATGTTATTACTAAGATTTGTCAATAAATCTTTTATGGATTTTATACAAAATAGTTTGACTCACCTGTGGAATTCATTTCTGAAGCTATTTCACTCCATAGTTTGTCAATAATATCCTTATTGTAATGTTCCTTCAGCTTGAAATTATAAATAGCATGTATTTGCTCTACCCGAGCCACCAGTTTTTCACCGTCTAGTTCCATTATATATTGATGACCTGGTGGTCTAGGGGTAAGGTGTCAGACTTCTATGCTGGCGTCAGGGGTTCAATCCTCGGTCCCGGCAAAGATTTATCTGACTACCAAACCCTTCCTTCACCTCTGACAAGACATCTTGTGAATGTTATTCACCCTACCATTGCACATTAGCGTAAGTGCGTACAACCCGAACGGGTAGTAAGACGTGGTGCTAATAATAATAATAATAGTTTCATTATAATACACAAACTATTAGTTAAAAACCACACGAATTCTAGTAGAACGCGGTGAACACGCCAACTCCGTGTAAGCAATATCACGTGGATGTAAGTGTGCTGGATGGGACACGGTCAGCGCATGCGCAGAACAGTCTGTCCGAAAGTCCATTCAGTCAAAACGAAGCGCAAAGGACTATCGTATTTCTGACTTAAACGTGATTAATCGACATCAAAGCCGTCTCAGACAAAATGACTAACGCAGTGTGCGACTCAGTTGATCCAATGTATTCAGCGTATGTTTACTTTGTTCGATACAGTTTTTCTATGACTAAGACTAAAACAGTCTTGTCTGATCCGGTGTTCTTCCGGCCTTAGTGCTTCCAACTAAAATTCTAATTATTCTCAGAGATTATATAAATATATATATATATATATATACAAATATATACATACATTAAAAGTTTAATCTATATTCTGAAACCTTTTGGTTATATGTTTTTATTTATAAATATATCTATATGCATGTACAGTACTTAACACCAATTCCATCAAAACCTAGATGTTATATATATCATATCGCCAGCCATATAAACAATTTATAAAACTCGTATATTTAGTATAATAAATGCCAACACTGGGTCGCCGCTGGCTGTGTTTCTATCTTAAAGTATCCGACAATCCCACACGTCCATCACATACTGTGCCTTAAGCTACGAGTGATTGTTGACTTTGAGTACAGGAAGTGTCCTGGATAGATCAGTGGTAAAACATCAGTGCTCTAGGCCAAATGTCCAGGATTATTTTCCCATATCTAGGTGCCGTTTTTCAATTACACCACTCCCCTGTTCCATCGAGGATTTACGGGCATAGGGATCTGAACACCATTATAAGTCAACTGCGCTATAACCGATGACTCAATTATTTTCTAAAATATTTATTATCTAATAAACTCTTCTAATATTACACTGTTGAGCACGATAAACATAGAAACCGTAAACACAAGTAACTTACAGAGAAAGTGACTATTGAAAAAAAAAAATGTAGGCCTACAAGAAGAACCTTATGTCACAACTAGAAAAGTTACTAGATCCACTTTAACTTATTCATAACCCGCCTCGGTGGCGTAGTTGGCTAACGCGCTAGTCGTGTTAAGTTCGACCGCTGAGGACGGGGATATCGAGGTTCGAATCTCGGTCGGGTGAACTGGAGGTGATTTTTCCTAAATGTTTTTCCACTCTCCCTCCACGCAAATGCGAGTTCCCTACTCTGATTCAACCTTCCTAATCCATTAGCGTAATTAGTACTTAAAGCGTATAACCCGAACGGGTAGTAAGACCCGGTGTTAAATAATAATAATAATAATAATAATAATAAACTTATTCATACGTCATGTCATGTGATCTACCGCTGTAACTTGGTAGATATTACCAATACCTATAAAACAACACTAATAATATTTAAACTGTTATCATTGTTGACCCCAACAAAATATACTTGTCTATTCTAAAAGAATCTTCCTATAAAAATTAGACTGTACTAACTGAATGAACAAACACGTTTTACGAAAATTATTTCATTTTCACATAAAACAATACAATAAATCACCAAAATTATTCAACAAATTTATTTGGTCACTTCTTTAAAAAAGTTACTACTCTGTTGTGTTTTTTATTGGAGAACTCTCTTTTTTTAAGATAAAATGTTTTTAGTGAAATTGTATACATTTATGTAACCTTAACGACATTTAATATCCTTAATCGAAAGTTTGGTGTGTCTACTCTGAGAGCAATAAGTATTATTTGATTAAACCATTTTGCGAAATCTTTGTTTAATTTGGTAAATTGCACTTTTTTATGTTCTTATGTTGGTTTTTGCTACCAAGCCTATTAATCTATTTGTTCTAAGTTGTCTTCAAACGTTTATTTTTTCTTAGATTGTTAAATCCTCACTTTAATTTCAGTCATATCTCTCGGCCACGGTAAGATTCTATTGCCCTTATTTAGGAACGGTTGAACCTTTTACAAATGCATATAAAAAAGGGGGTAATATTCAACCATTATCATTGAGAGTAACTGAAATATCACAATTTTATAAACCTCCAACATTTCAACCACGTATAAAATATAAAGCTCAATTTTTGTAGGAAGGCACTTATCTGAGAGCTGGTAAAGTTACTAGTACTTTTACATATTCAAACGTCGGTCATGTTATCTATAGCCATTGTTTGTGGTAGACATTATCAAAACCTATAAAATAACACTAATAATATAATTAAATGTTATCAATGTTGGCAGCAAAAATATATATTTGTATGTTCTAAAAGCTTCTTCATATCAAACTCTACAGTATTTATATTTTCAACAGGATCTATGAGATAGAGATGACTACAAATATTGTTTTTCCCTCCCTATGTACTAAAAAAAAGTTAATAATACCGGACCACTATTATCGCTAGGTAAATAC